>OX465104.1:7450804-7560979 GCA_949987565.1 Luidia sarsii | reverse complement strand
CAGGTTGCCTGCTGACAGAAATTCAGGCAGTTTGGGTGAGATCTGAACCCATGACTCCTGCTTTTCTAGTGCAGACGTATCATCATTTCCCGAGTAGGGAAACCCTCACTGCATCACATTCTCAATAATTCAAATCGTGTCCAACAAATTGATGAAATACTGATAGGGAACTTGTGAATGATTTATTTTAAAAAATGGCAAAGAAAAGTTTGGCCGGACGGGGATTTGAACCCGAGACCTCTTGTACACAAAACCAGAGGTCTCGGGTTCAAATCCCAGTTCTGTCAAAGTTTTCTTTGGCATTTTTTTCAAAAGGTTCAAATCATATATTAGGAGAACTATATATGATTTGCGTCCCTGAAAATGCAATCATTTCCAGCGACGCAAATCATATCAGATGTATCTAGATAATATTGACTCATTATGTGATGGGCTCTGCAAAAAAAAGGCACATTGGGTTAAAATCATGATCAGGCATTCATACCACAAAACCTTCTTTTATTTCAGGTTTTAGAGCATAAAAAATGTTCTAGTCAGCAAGTATGAAAATATAGACACTAACTAGAAAGCAAAATACTTTAAGTTTAACCCTAATCAGGATATTGATTTGATGGATTTTTTTCATTTGATTTGATTGATCCTTCAGTTGCCCTGGGCCTATGTGTTTGTAGAGCGCATCACAGGCTCTCAAATTACCATTCATTCTGGACCCTAATCCGGCTTAGGCTCAGGCTCCGGCTTTGCCTCCATTTATTCCATCCATTTTAAAGTAAAAATTGGAGACCTTTGGCTTCGTTTTTTTCACTGTTATAGTCCTACGATTTGAAAAAAAGAATCTAAAGCTTCAACTTCAACCCAAAACTCCAACCTGTGTTTTCAGCTTTTCGATTAACAGAGACGAAGCCGGAGCCGAAGCCTAAGCCGGGTTTTGGAGAAGGGGTCCATGTATACACCTTGGATCGGTTACGCTGTTCCAAGACGCCATGCATGCACCACTGTCATCAGTGCAGTGACCTCTAGTTAATGGCAGTCCGGTGCTAAAATGAGCGCCCCAAAAACCCTTTCATCATCAGTCCAGCCCAGTCTCCGAATCAGATTGCAGAATTCAAGCCGCGGTGATATGTCACGGTCTCATTTTCAGGAGAACCTGGCATTTGTGTCTCGACGACCACACGCGCACGCCACCATTGTGCCCGACTTTCATATTCCCCACTCGAGGAGAAATTTTCAAGAACCCTCACTGCAAATAGAATTACATCGCCCCTGTTTGGTTAAAAAGCAGAGGTGATTTAGTGCTGAGCAGCCCAGCGTGCACTGTGCTGGGTCTGTGCCGTGGCCTGTGGCAGGAAGTTTGTTGGACAGGTGGTAGAGACGGCTAATTTATTGACCGGTTCGCACCTGATTTATTGCAAGCTAACTGGACTAAAACACATTCGCTCCCAACAAATATTTGGGATGAATGATGGTGAAATCTCCAAAGATTTAAGGACCCATTTTTTTTATATATTTTTTATTTTTATAGATGACGTGAATATTTCAAACAAACAAAGGAAAAACTTACTGGGAACTTGAATTGCTTCTGACTTGCGCCCCCACCCCGGCAAAGACTAGTTGACCACTTGGTAAGGCCACCATCTAAGTGGCTGGATAGCTCAGATGGAAGAGCACTGGTACATTAATCCAGAGGTCTCGAGTTCAAGTCCCATTCCAGTCAAAGTTTTCTTTGTCAATTTTTCAACGTGAATATGTCAAGACCAAAAGCATTCCTCTAATGTTAGACTGTTGCTGTGAGACAAAGTTTGTCCAAAGTTTGTTCACTGTACATGTAGGCCTACATGTAAAATACAATTTGAATCTCAGAAGGACCTTTCTCAGAGGTCTTGTAGTCGTATCCTTCAGTTGAGGAAGGTCCTTCAAGGATCAGAAGTTCAGAACATCCGGGCACCTGTTTGAAAAATGGCAAAAAAACCCACACCTGTGACTGGATCGGGACTTGAACCCAAGACCTCTGGTTTTGCATACCAGTGCTCTTACCATCTGAGCTATCCAGCCCTTGGATGGTGGTCTCAACAGTTGGCAATGTTTGAAAATTCAAACATTTTAGCCTACTGGATTCTCCAATTCTCCTATTCTATGATTCTCTGATTGTCCAATTCTCTGATTCCTGATTCTCTGATTCTCTGATTCTCTGATTCTCTGATTCTCTGATTCTCTGATTCTCTGACTCTCTAATTCTCTAATTCTCTGATTCGCTGATTCTCTGATTCTCTGATTCTCTGATTCTCTGATTCTCTGATTCTCTGATTCTCTGATTCTCCAATTCTCCTATTCTCTGATTCTCTGATTCTCCAATTCTCTGATTCTCCGATTCTCCGATTCTCCGATTCTCTGATTCTCTGATTCTCTAATTCGCTGATTCCCTGATTCTCTGATCCTCTGATTCTCTGATTCGCTGATTGTCTGATTCGCTGATTGTCTGATTCTCTGATTTTCTGATTCTCTGATTCTCCGATTCTCTGATTCTCCGATTCACTGATTCACTGATTCTCTAATTCGCTGATTCTCTGATTCTCTGATTCTCTGATTCTCTGATTCTCTGATTCTCTGATTCTCTAATTCTCTGATTCTCTGATTCTCTGATTCTCTGATTCTCTGATTCTCTGATTCTCTGATTCTCTGATTCTCTGATTCTCTGATTCTCTGATTCTCTGATTCTCTGATTCTCCGATTCTCCGATTCTCTAATTCTCTGATTCACTGATTCTCTAATTCGCTGATTCTCTGATTCTCCGATTCACTGATTCACTGATTCTCTAATTCGCTGATTCTCTGATTCACTGATTCTCTGATTCTCTGATTCTCTGATTCTCTGATTCTCTGATTCTCTGATTCACTGATTCTCTAATTCTCTGATTCGCTGATTCTCTGATTCTCTGATTCGCTGATTCTCTGATTCTCTGATTCTCTAATTCTCTGATTCTCTGATTCACTGATTCACTGATTCTCTGATTCTCTGATTCTCTGATTCTCTGATTCTCTGGTTCTCTGATTCTCTGACTCTCTGATTCTCTGATTCTCTGATTCTCCGATTCTCTGATTCTCTGATTCTCCGATTCTCCGATTCTCCGATTCTCTAAATCCCTAAATCTCTAATTCTCTAAATCTCTAATTCTCTAAATCTCTAAATCTCTGTTTCAGGCATGAGACCTCTTCACTACGCAGCCTGGCAAGGCAAAGTTCAACCTGTCTACCTCCTGGTCAAGTTTGGCTCGATCCCCAACGAAGGCTCTCAAGATGGGGAGACACCTCTACACCTGGCTTCTCAGTATGGCAGTCACATGGTGGTAGGTAGTCCATGGTATTATCACGGCTCAAGGCCGCCGCACACGAGAGCTATCTGCTGAGCAAAAATTCTATCTGCTGAGCAAAATTGTCTAGGTCGTTAGCTCAGCACGTAGCTCTCGTGTGCACTGAACATTTGGTGAGATTTCTGCCTCAAGAGGCCGTGAGACCAATATCTATCCCATTTAATTTGTTTTCGTCTGATGGGGATGAAAACTCATCATGTGCGGCGACTTGAGCTACATGCTGAGCACAAAAATGACAACCAGAAAATTATAGTGCACTCTCTGTTCACGTGATGACTTCCGAAATAGATTTTTGTGCTCAGCAGGTAGCTCAAGTCAGCGCACACGGTGAGTTTTCATCCACGAGAGGTGAACGAAATCAAACAGGATAGATATTGGTCTCACGGCCTCTTGAGGCAGAAATCTTACCAAAAGTTCAGCGCACACGAGAGCTTACGTGCTGAGCTAACGACCTTGAGATAATTTTTGCTCAGCAGATAGCTCTCGTGTCTGGCGGCCTTTAGAGCCTTGGACAAAGGTACACATTCTTCCAAATTAGAATGTATCTTCTGTTAGTCCATAAATGAATCCTGACCTCGCTTCTTTCATAATTATCTGCAAGACCCGCAGTCGATCTCACCAAACTCATCGCACTTTACGATCAATCGCAAGACGATGAACGATGCACAGAAATCATATACGGCCTATCAATTACATCGGGTTGTCAATTGTAAGTTGAGTAACAATACATGGTATTGCTTTGTGAAATCTGCCCTTGGTGATGCCAGTCCAAAGCTGTCTCCATCAATACATGGGTATGTACATGTATGTCTTTTCCCTGAGTCTGCAATCTCTGCATCACACATTGATTCATGTTGCTCCGGGACATGGTACACTAATTCACTGTGGTTTATATCATGCCTTCTCTAACCTGCTCACCTTCATTATGGAACAGTCTGCCAACACACATGGGTGTACATGAACATGTAGCTCCTGATAGTGACTCTTCTAAAGCACTCTTAAAGACACACATCCTCAGCCAGTCTTAGTGCCTCACATATTCTCCTGTCTACTTTTCAGCACTTCATGAAACCCCTTCAGGCTTCATGAAGCATAATATAAATACTGTGTGTTATGATCATTTGGGTTGAAATTCAGCAGTGGCCCAGTAGCCAGTTCCAATATTGGAATATCAAATATCAATTGCGTGACTAATGTTTAACATGCCATCACGTGACTTATACTTATAGTTGTTAACTGGGTATATTTGCATCTCATTTTGTGCAGAACAGCAAAGAAGACTATCATATTGTCCACATTCTTCTTTGGACATTTCCATCGCTGCTCTGTGCCGAATGAGATGCAAAAATACCCACTATAAGTCACGCGATGGCATGTAAACATTGGTCGCGCAATCGTTCTATTGTCTCGGGCCAGTTGAAGGCCATTGCCCACTGTCCTGGCCCTTACTAGCCTGGACAGTGTAGCGAGAAGTACATGAAATATGATCAGAAATACGCATCAAAAATTCAGAGGACCTGACAAAGTGACATTCCAATCCTGGCAGGACCTCTACCCAAAGGCAGGACATTACTGATATCTTATTGCCACGATTATTTAGTTGAAAGTGACTATCCGAAAAAAGAAAAAAAACCCAACAACCAACTCAACAGCCAAAGACATACACTGACTCTCCTCGAACAGTTGCATTCGTATGAATTCACAAAATGGCCTCTCGAGTATTTCTGAGATTGCAGTCTCCTTGGATCCCAAGTAGGAGATAAGGGTGCTTACGTTTATTTTCTGTCCGGGAGGCAAATTCCCTTGTGCCATATGAGAGCACATCACAGGCAATTCCCAGAATGCGACAGGATTCAAGCTGCCAGCCAAGCTTATTTTTCTTTAGTCCCTCCTCCCTCTTTTTAAGGGGGTTTTCTCACTTTCTCACTTTAGTAGTAGGCCTATGTCATTTTTTATACAATCCATCTTAGATGGTGAGTTACATGTTTATATGGTTTGGGTGAATTTTTATCCTCACCAACCTTCCTTGGACAGTATTAGAAGCACCAGTCATACCCTCCTATCGTGCATCAGTTGTGTGATTTCTTATTGCGGGAGACGAATATCTTGAGACCTTGCTACAGTAGGATCGGAATCGTTTTCAGTTACAAACAACCAATGTAAAACAAATCTTAGTAGGACCTTTGATCTTAGTAGGACCTTTGAGCTTAGTAGGACCTTTGACCTTAATAGGACCTTTGACCTTAGTAGGACCTTTGTTCTTAGTAGGACCTTTGACCTTAGTAGGACCTTTGATCTTAGTAGGACCTTTGATCTTAGTAGGACCTGTGGCCTTAGTAGGACCTTTGGCCTTAGTAGGACCTTTGGCCTTAATAGGACCTTTGACCTTAGTAGGACCTTTGACCTTAGTAGGACCTTTGACCTTAGTAGGACCTTTGATCTTAGTAGGACCTTTGATCTTAGTAGGACCTGTGGCCTTAGTAGGACCTTTGGCCTTAGTAGGACCTTTGGCCTTAATAGGACCTTTGACCTTAGTAGGACCTTTGATCTTAGTAGGACCTTTGATCTTAGTAGGACCTTTGATCTTAGTAGGACCTTTGATCTTAGTAGGACCTTTGGCCTTAGTAGGACCTTTGACCTTAATAGGACCTTTGACCTTAGTAGGACCTTTGTTCTTAGTAGGACCTTTGACCTTAGTAGGACCTTTGATCTTAGTAGGACCTTTGATCTTAGTAGGACCTTTGGCCTTAGTAGGACCTTTGGCCTTAGTAGGACCTTTGGCCTTAATAGGACCTTTGACCTTAGTAGGACCTTTGACCTTAATAGGACCTTTGACCTTAGTAGGACCTTTGTTCTTAGTAGGACCTTTGACCTTAGTAGGACCTTTGATCTTAGTAGGACCTTTGATCTTAGTAGGACCTTTGATCTTAGTAGGACTTTCGACCTTAGTAAGATCTTTGATCTTAGTAGGACCTTTGAGGAAGGTCCTCTTTGTGATTGGAACAACGAACTAAAATGTTAACATTTGGAGATTTGCATTTTGGTCATTTAATCAGTAGTAAGCAGCTTGCAACATTTCTGTGTTACACTTTAAACTAATGCATGCATGCATGCATCTACAAAAGTACATGTAAGAGTGGCCTGATGTTTCGATCTTAGCAGGACCGTTCTGAAGGGTCTTCTCTAGGGCCGTTCCCGCTGTGCAAATGATTGTGAAACTAGTTGTGATTCACGTATAAACAAGCACGGCACTTCCTGTCAGTCAGAGCAGGAGCAGTGCATTGTGGGATTAAAAAAAACCTGCAATTTCTGCGGACCGTTCCCACACATCCCTCCCACAAATAAATGTGACTATTTAGAAAAGTCGCAATAATACTTATAGTAGCGTTTATTGTGTTTGCGCACACAAGAAAGTGGAGTTTGAATCGTAATTCAAATCGCGATCCAAATAACCGCATTTTGTTTGGGGGGGGGGGGGAAATTGGAACAGCCCTTCATTCTGCCTTTGTGAAAGGTCCTGCTACTGTTAGTATCATAACAGGTGCCCTAACGCACAGACCTATCCCACCCACAGAGAGGCCCTCGCCTCTTCCGCATGCCCCAATTCTGGTCAAGTGAGCAGCACAACAGGCGTTAACTTAATAAATGGCCCAATTGCAGGAAGAAAAAAATGAAATTCAAGCAGATGTGGACCAGACAAAAAAAGGGGGGGGGGGGGAGAGGGGGAAAACACCTAGCTTTGATGTCATCGAGAGTCTACTGGAGTAGTCGGGAGGTGGAGCCATTTGAAGTACACAGCTGTTGACGTATCAGTAAATCTGACCTTAGGAAACCCTCTGTGGGATTTCACCCGAGAACCTTTCGACAATTTCAAATTTATGTTCAGTTTTCTTTGTAAGCAAAGGAATTGCCGACGACCGAAATGCGGGCTGTTTTTTGGTGTGTGTCTGTGATTCCCCCCAAGGCTGGCTACAAGGTCAAAGGGAACTCCAAGGTGGGGTGGGGAGGGTGCACTGAGGGGTAGGGAAGGGGTGGGGGATTGTCTAGGCCCCTCAAGGTGGTAGAAGCAGACAGGTTGTAAGGGGTACCTGTGCTCAGGGGGTGGTAGATTGTGGGTACAACAACACCTGTAAGCCCGTGGCCATGGTTGACTGAGGTGGCCTGACCCAGTCCAGCTCAGGAAACCTGGGTTGCCTTCGGTCCACAGTCCGCACCTACTGCAATACCCAATTCGTGAATTTTGGGCCAAAAGTCATACAAAAATGTTGCTAGCTGCTTACTGAGTGCTTCAAATGACCAAAATGCAACTCTAAGACTTGATGTTTCAATCCCAGCAGGACCTTTCTCCAAGGGAAGGCGGAATGACGAAATCAAACTGTCAAAGTACCTTTCAAAGTTTCAGAAAGGACCTGCTAGGATTAAAACCGTTGAATTCTCTCAATCTTTAACTTTTGAACTCCAACCCTTTCACTCGTGCTCACTTCACGCACCCCTAAAAAATCGGCAAGCTGAATAGCTGGACCTTCCACAAAGGCAGAAAGATTTAAAAAGTAAAAGAAAACAACCAAACTTGAACGCTGAACCCTGGATGGGATTATTGTAAACCATAAAAAAAAACTTCAGCTCTGGGGGAGATTAGAAGGCAAAGCACTAAGGATAATATTTTTCTTTATTATAAACAACCTTTTTAATATCAAATAATAAAACCTATTGGGAACCCCAAATTGCTGACGGTGGTTTGGTGAACTTGATATTTAGTTTGAATTGATTTTTTAACGATTTTTGACGATGTGTGGACTCTCCATGTGTCTGTTAGTCATTGAATAGAATCATTTGTTATCCGAATCTAGTTTTTTTTCTCACCCAAAACAAGGTTATAAAGCCACTAGAGGTTAAGGCCTAACGAAAGACGGAGACAGGGAGGGAATCAGGAAGGCGGGAGAAAGGAATTGACATTCCTCTTTAAAAAAAGGGCAAGATCGTAGGCTGGGGGAAAACCATGAACCAGGATTACTAATATGTTGACATTAATACTCGCACATTACCAACAATCCAATCTCCTAAAACAAGAATGACTTTTGTATCTGTTCAAACAAACATGGGAAATGGAGCTGATGAACTCTAAAAAGAATCGGTTTCATAAATTCTTGTTTCAGTAACACAATAATGCTGCCAACTCCTTCCCGTCTTAAATGTCCAAAAAAGTCAATCTCCAAAATTGTAGACGGCTTTAGGTTTCATTCCTAGCAGGACCTTTCTCAAAGGCAGAACTGAGTAGGGTAATTTTATGGAAATCTGTTCCTCGTGGGCGTAACACACCGACCTTCTCAGCCTTATCATGTTATACTTTAATAGTTTTGATATCAGTTATTAAGTAGATGACCTGGTACAATGCTTCAGAGTGGGAGTAGGTGATATTGAATGAATCTGTAGTGATTGATCGATGCTCAGTGTTATTTAAGACAACAAACAGCTCCCCATCTCAAGCCAGTGTAGTCTGGAGCCTGTCTGCTCAGCCCACAGAGCTGTTTATGCTAACCTCTTGGTCTGCCAGAAGTTAACATCAAAAAAAAGAAGAAAAGACCCTCTCGAACCTCAAGTAGACTAAACTGCTTTTCAGACTGCCACTCCACCCTTGTGCGGTGGGTGCTGTGCACTTCGACGCTTGGCCTTTTTTTAAAACCCGGGACCTCTTTTTCCTCTCGTCTTTGTCTCAAGGTGGAGACGCTCCTCCAATTCCAGGCCAACCCGACGGTCAAGAACAAGAACGGCAAGACGGCCCTGGACATGGCGGCGGAGTTCGGCCGGCTGAAGGTGGTGCAGCTGCTGATGAACAGCAACCAGTCCACTGCCCTGCTGGACATCCCGTCACGGACCCGAGTCAGCATGCACACGCCACTGCACCTGGCCGCCAAGAATGGACACAGCGACGTCATCAGGTAACGTGCACAGCGCGCGGTGTGCGATGTCATCACTCAGTGCGTGTACACACTGCATAAGAAGTGAACCCCGTTTTTCAACTGCTTAGAATTGAGGTACCGCTTTCCCAGCTTCGTTTCTGCTGGTAACAACACAGTGGAATCATGTTTAGGTTGGTTAAAATCCAAACAGGACCTTCCTCAAAGGCAGAATAATTCTGGCATTAAAGTTACCATTTATACCAGAATCGCTTCTGACTGGCGCCCCCACCGTGGCAAAGACTAGTTGACTATTAGGGAAGGCCACCATCTAGGGGCTGGATAGCTCAGATGGAAGAGAACTGGTGCATTAGTCCAGAGGTCTCGGGTTCAAGTTCTGGTTCAGTCATAAGTTTTCTTTGCCGATTTTTCAATTTGTTTAAAAGTTCCCAGTCAGTTTTTCCATTGTTTGTTGGACTTTTTTGGGAGTTAAACTCTCCGAAGCGATGATTATTTTTTTCTCATTATGAGAAAACTTCAATGGGAATTGGATTTGAACCCATGCCCTTGGCTTAACGCACGAGTGCTCTAACACCCGAGCCATCCAGCCCTTACAATTACATGGGGGACCCTTCCAAAAATCAACTCAAATGTAATCAGTGAGAAAGGTCCTGCTAGGATCAAAATGTCAGGCCCACTAAATTTTGAGATTTGCATTTTGGTAATTTTAGTCAGTAAGCGGTTTGCAACATTTTTGTATATCACATTAAGTCAAATGTAATCAGATATAATCAGTGCTGAGAGTGTTTGTGATGTGTGAGGTATAAAGCATACAGTAGGCCCTTGTCATTTGATTCAGAGAGGGTCCTGTTGGGACATCAATGAATTCGAACCAGATACGTATGACATACATGTACATGTACAAATCGCACCTTGAGAACATAGGTAACAGGATTCGTTAACCCTTCAGAGACAATAGCAGCCTCAACTGGCCTATACCCATGCGACCCATAGTGTCCAGAGACAACAGCTGTGAGAAGTCAGTTTTCAAAGGTCACAAAATACATGTAGGTCGCCTAATGGCCCAAGAACAGAGTGTCTATATGTACATTGCATACCCCCTGCCCGCCTCCCCCCCCAACAATTCTAAAATATCCACATCAAAAAAAGGAAAATGTTGAACAACCCTTGGAGCATAACTGTATTATGGAGAATGCACGGTTTCTAAAGGGTTTAAAGATACTGTCCTTGGTTGCCTCAGATTCTGACAAAGGGAAGCCTCTAAGATATCTCCTGGCAAGACAATTAATGACTCGCAGGGCCATGGTATTGCCATCACTTCATCTCATGCTTGAGGGAAAAATAGCACAAAGACGACTTACAGAACAAACATGTTGTACAACTGCACAGTATTCATGGAAAGCATTCTTCATTCCAAGTGCTTTGGATTTTTTTGTTATCCTTGCAGCGAAAGCAATGCCTAAAGCAATTATAAAGCTTTGCCTAAATGACTACTATAATCATTCACCTTGAAACCATGGTAACCTCCTCTCAAAGGGAGGCTAGAATGCGTGCTTCTCCTGCCTGAGTACTGTAGGCTTATTGTCCAGTCATATTTAGTATGGCTAAATTTAGGCTGGCTTTGGTAACTGTTGATGTCAGCAAATGCCACCTGAAAGAGGCAGTCCAAAAATAGTGGACTGGAGAAAGTTAATTTGAAGCCAGCAAAACAAATGGATGTTTGTCCATTACCATTATTATCATGTTTGCTGTCACAACATGTAATATGTGTTGTTATTATCACCAGTTGTGAGTGGACTTATAAATATAGATTTTGCCCTTACCTGATGTATAATCAGAATTACGTGTACATTGTGTATGTGGTCAGTGCTTTTCCCGATTGCCTGCTGAAACAAAAATACAGGCAGCTCAAGTGGGATTCGAACTTGCCACTTTGGGGGCCAATGCCATAGTGGTGAAGTTAATCATGAAAATCTGCTAAGCACAAAATTTCTTCCCCGGTTAAAACGAGATTGCCAACCAGATTTCGATTGATGCTTCTCGTATTTAACTTGTAATCCAATAGAGGTTGCTCCAAGTGAAATACCAGTGGAACTTTGAATGGTGACCAGATTCTTTTGAGTGTGATTTTTCATGCTTAAGCAGATTTTGGTCCATGATATTGGCCCCTGCTTCCTAGTGCAGGGGCCAATTACATAGAGCTGCTTAAGCGCAAAAACAGGCTTAAGCACAAGAACTCATGAGCCACAGAATCCCCTTGCCAACCCAAACTTCATTATTGTTTCATGCTAAAGCAAAGAAGAGTGGAATACAAGTCAGAAGCAATGAACTTCAAACCGCAGGGCAATTTTTAATCCTGCTTACACAAGGAAGACTTTTTCTGCTTAGCGGATATTCACGCTTAAGCGGCTCTGTGAAATTGGGCCCAGATGTCTTAGCCACTTGACCACCGATACTGGTTGTTGTCATGTGGCGGATTTTTCAAAGCTAAACTAGGGGAAGGTACATGAACAGTGTTACAGATGGCTTGAAATGCAGGCTGGATTTTGTACGCGTGTTGTTAATTTTCCAGACAGATTTATCCACTCACCGGCATAGCTTAAGAGCCTGGCCCGACCAAATTCTCATTGACATGTATGTTCAGGGTCTGCGGTCACATCGTGAAACCCATTCATTTGCTGCCGACACGAGATGCCTGTAACATTTGCTCACCTATACATGTTCAAATTGACTGCCAGCCCAGCCACTGTGCATTCTAGAGAGATATCAGACGCAGACGAAATGCAGAGGTTTGCATGAGATCTTGCTGGCGGTCATTCTGCAAATGATTAGGGCCCCAATCTCATGAAACTGGCGAAGCACGAAAAACTACTAAGCATGGAAATTCTTCCTTAGTTAAAGAAAAACAAATCTGGCCGACCATGTTTCCTGTGATTGTTTACTGCGTTGGACTTTGCATGGGACTTTTTGCTGCCCAGCATGGAATACAGTGGATCCTTTGGCTGGTAACCCGATTTTGATGAAGCAAGAATTTTCACACTTAATAATAATAATATTAACGGACATTTTCTAGAGCGCCAGAATCCGTCTGCAAAGACGCTCAAGGCGCTTAACAACATTGTACAGAATCAAAGAAAAGGACAATGTATACCATTAAAGGATAACGTACTTCCACTGATATAGGAAGGTTTGCGGTGACCATGTATAATTCTGTACACGGTGTCACCGCAAACCTTCCTATATTGATTAACCCACCATGCAAAGCCTTAAGTCTTATTTACACTTCCACTGCTAAGCCTGTGAATTCTCAGGATACCCACAGCGAGATGCTATGCCCGAGATTTCTCAGGATATTAATAGCGCTTGCATGGTTTGCTACTGTATTTGGTTCAAGCATTGTAATATATCACACTGTGCACAATGAAACTACATGCATCGGGAAACACATTGGAATCATTTGTAGGTTGGTTGAAATCAAAATCATTCCTAACAGAACTTTCCTTCCAGGCACAGTAATTCTGACATTAAAGTTACCTTTACCAGAATTGCTTTGGATTGGCGCCCCCATCCCAGCTAAGAATAGTTGACTATTTAGGGAAGGCCACCATCTAATGGGCTGGATCGCTCAGATGGAAGAGCACTGGTGCGGTGCATTAGTCCAGAGGTCTCGGGTTCAAGTTCCAGTCCAGTCAAAGTTTTCTTTGCCAATTTTTCAATTTGTTACCAGAACTTTCCATTTCAATATCTCAGTAGCTTTCAGTTGTTTTTTTTGGTGGAAAAAAAAGGATTAACCACCATCCCTAAATCAAATACATCATACTCCGCTACTCTGAACAGTTGACACTGCCCACTGCCAATGAAATTATAAACGTCCAAAAACTTATTCTCCCAAATCTACAGGGCCCCATGTGTTGATCTTAGCAGGATCTTATTTTTCCCCCCAAGATCCTGCTAGGATCGAAACGTCACCCACCCCCATCGTTAATGTTACCAACATGAAACAATTACAGCAGAGAGAATTGGATAAGTGGGAATCTACCATTTATATCTGTCTATTTTAGTCAAGAGAGAGTTCCTCAGATTGCCTTACAATTGTTGGCATTTTCACAGTGGTTTTTCATTAATTGGGTACAGCCCTAACATTCTGTGAAAGTAAGCAGCACGTACCGGTATATTTAAAGGGATAACACAATATTGGTCAAGGTCAAAGAATAGCATCCATTCGTTGTCTGATCCAACATATGCATGAAATAGCACACCTGTGAAAAATTCAGCTCAGTCCGCCAACCGAGTCTCGAGAAAATAGTGAAAAAACGCTTCATTTGTTTTTCAAAAATGCAGCATTCAACGTATTGTTCCTAAAAATAAATTAGATCTCGGTTGAGACGTGAGTGATTTCTTTACTCTTTTCTAAAAAGAAAAAAACCCAGCATTTTAGACAGAAATATTTCAGTGCGAGGTTTCTACTATATCCATCTTCAAACTGTATAAGTTTCATGTAAAACTGTGAACATTTCTGTTTTTTGATCTTACCAATGTTGTGTAGGGGCTTTTTAATAAGAGCAGTCCTGAGTCCTCACAGAGTCATAACCTTTTCAAGAATCAAGCAAAAAAATGCCAACTGTTTTCATCTAGATTGCCCCCACAACCCAGACAGCTGGAGTCCCCTGGGTCCTCCCTGGTGGGAGGCCAATACCCTAACTCTTGGAACTCTTTCAGCAGCTTTTATTTAGAGTCCTGCCATGTTTGTGTGGGCTTGGTACATCCACCTACCACGCGCCTGTTGGCACGATGATGAATGCCTGCAATACCGTCTATGGCCAGTGTCCAACCGATTGCCAGGGACGTGCAAAGCTCCCTCTCTCAGCCCATCGGTCATGTGTCCTGTCAATTTGCCACATAAGTAAGGACAGAAAACAGAGCCCAAATGGGAAACTGTATGGTAACACAAGAGAGATGCCACAAAGATCAAAACATCAGGCCCAATCAATTTTTGGTTTTTTTGGAAATGTATCCCTGTATCCACTTTACTAGTCCTGGCACCATGGCCATTCATGTTTCTCATTAATTTGATCTAAACACAGCAGCCCTTAGTGGATACGGGCACCGTGTCTGTCATTACCAATACCACTCACACGGTCTGCAGTGCTACCAGTCTGATCGAGAAAATGGAAAGACCGCTAACAGTTTAATGCGCCTGCCGTTTCGATCCTAGCAGGACCCTTTCTCTCTCTGCCTTTGAGAAAGGTCCTGCTAGGATCGAAACGTCAGGCCCACTAAATTTTGAGATTTGCATTTTGGTAATTTTAGTCAGTAAGCAGTTTGCAACATTTTTGTATATCACAACAGTTTAATGCGTGTGAAACATTAACAGGCGTTGCCTTTGGTTTGTTCATGAATGCATGCGAACATTTTTATGTACACATGTACATGCAACTGAAAGTTTTCCTCAATTTGTGGCCAAATGTCGATAAGAAATGTTTGAAATGACAAGCAAAATGAAGAATAAATCAATCATGGACAGTAGATTTAGGCTATTGTCGACATGGAAATAGCACAAAATTGTTTTTGCAAGTGGCTTGCAAACTTAAATTACCCCAAAAATCTCAAAAATTTGGATCCTACTGGTAGCACTAGCACTCCCCTAGAAGGTCCTTTCTCAAAGGCCGAAATGTCAGGCACTGTAATCTTGTTTTTTCTTTGAGAAAAGACAACCTCAGTGGCAGTGTCGTTCGTTTATTGATAAAAATCCAGAAAATTGCATGGGTTTGGCACCTGCATGTGGAGTATTTCTTTAATCCTGTCACTGGGGTGTCACCGAGGTAGCTAGACCAGTGAAATATTTATTCAGGGTCTGTGTGAATGACAGGTGTGGTTGACCTTTGAACCTCACCTCAGACCTCAACCCCCCCCCCCTCCCTTCCCTTTTGGTCTCTCTGCTGAGTTGGGCTGCAGGATTGTCAGTTCTTACCTGTGTGTAGAATGTATGCAGTGCTGATATGTTTGGCTGGGAGGGGCATAATGCTTGTAAATATTTATGCTTGTCCTACTCTTGCAGCCAGGCACCGACTAGTAGTAGTAGTGGACTTGAAATGGCTGTTCACTTACAAATGCCAGTTACTATGAATTGTCATATGCCATTGCCTGCTGTACAAATGTATGCCCTACTCTAAAGGCACATTGGATGGAAATGGAAAGCCATCATGAAGCATTTGGAAGGAAGATACAGCCCCCCCCCCCATACACTCGACCAATGCACTTGACCAGTGCACTTGACCGGTGGTCTCTCGGGAATGTTTGGCCATGCCTTGGGCCGAGACAACATTGATGCAAAGAGATGGCCGAACATGCTGACTGAGATTCTAAAAGGCTGTAGAGGAAAAAGACAATGTTTATACGGTATCTCTATGGTATATCAACTTCTGCCGTCTTCATCATTTTTGTAGTTGACCACTTGACCTGTGTACATGAACATCATTTTGACATTTCCCACAAGCACGTTTCAGAGCTGCCTCGTCCATCAAGACTTCTTCGTTCTGACTCCACGTCACGCATACACTTTGCACAAACTCATTGACATTGTCTGTCGCGAGCAACTAAGATTTTGTTCGCCTCTCATGGATGAAAACTCATCGTGTGACTTGAGGTACGTGCTGAGCAAAAAAAAATAACAACTGGCCAATAAAAGCGCACGCTCTGTTCACGCGATGGCTTCCAAAAATATATGTTTTGCTCAGCACGTAGCTCAAGTCGCCGCACACGATGAGTTTTCATCCCCGAGAGGCGAAAAAATCAAACCGGATAGATATTGGTCTCACGGCCTCTTGAGGCAGAAATCTCAGCAAAAGTTCAGCGCACACGGGAGCTACGTGCTGAGCTACCGACCTCGAGAGAATTTTTGCTCAGCAGATAGCTCTCGTGTGTGGCGGCCTTCACGTAAGACTAGTGTCAAGGTAGAGTGCACACTGCACAGGCCGCGGGCATGGCAGTTCATCGATCGTTTTCAGCGCAGCTAAGTCGGACGTCTCTCTCTCTACCTGCTGAACGCTGCAGTGTCGGAGACCAGGGAGGTTCGGTTTTCGGACAGCGGGTTTTCGAGCATTCTCTACCTGTGCACCAAGCCACCGATATATCATTAAACAGTCTGCTAAGTCATATGCAATGCTCCTAATATCAACTCTTTTAAAAGCTCTCGTAAAAAGTAAAAACACACATAATTCAGTCAGTCTTGATACTTAAAATTATTTTTTCCTTTTTTTGTTTTTAAATGTTAGTGCTTAGAAAACCCCTTTTTTCAGCACTACATGTGTACAAATATTGTCTGTTATTATTTATCATTGTGTACCCAGACAAGGTTGCAGCCTGTGGCTTGAATTTACCAGCGACCCGGTGGTCAAATGAAATAGTCTGAGGAAAGTTGAAAGTGGCATCTATCAGTAATGGGCCTTGAACTCCTGTTACAGAGGAATATGGAGTAGTATGAGTTTTCTGCGCTTGTACAGTGCACCCTACGCAGTACATATGGTCGGCTCTCCTTATTATATCCACAACCCTGCTGTGCACATGTAATTGGATGATGAATTGTTAAGGGGCTAGTTGTTGCCAGGATTTACTCTCCATTCACCAAATATCCTCTTGCCGAGAGGTTTCAAATTGCAGCCTTGTTGAGTTGACAACCAATCCTCCATTTGACCAGACTCAAGCCCTGTCTTACATGCTTTGTAATGTCATTACTGCCAGGCTAACTCTTACTTATTTTGGTTCCTGAATTGCTGTAATGTTCTAATCACGGCCCTGCCAGCTTCAGATGCTGTTGCCCTTTGCCTCTAGTCCCCTAATGCCCCCTGTTCAAAAGACCCCTCGGGGAAATCAGGGTGAAGGAGAAGGTACATTGTCAAAATCCCTTTAAAGAACTATGTGTTGCTTCCTTGCATCGCATTATCCTCCTCCCCAAGAATTAGTCTTAAACTAAAGGCCCAATACAACATTGGGAAGATCGGGAAACATCGATGTTCACAGATTTCCTTCCAATTTGCACAGTTTGTAGATGGTCATGATGGAATCCTCATGTTGAAATCTTACGGTCTGGGATGCTGTACTTTTCGATAAATCTTCACTCAAACATCGACAAATACATTTACCAGTACCGGTAGTTTATAACTCACAAGTGATAAACTATTTCTTACACTACTGAATGGTGCGTAAACCGTGACATTTCCTTTTTTCTACTTTCTCAGATTACCATTTGAGCTAAAACCTTCGCAGTATTGCTTTACAATGTATTTCAAATGTTTTATGATTTAACACTGAAACTCTGTCAATCTTTTGACCTTTACCAATGTTGTATCTAGGGCCTTATCAAACATTGTGAGGGCCTGAAATTTCGATCCCAGCAGGACCTTTCTCAAAGGCAGAATGGCAGGGACAAAACAAATAGGAAGGGGAGAGTAACAGGGACATGGATGACAGACAGATGATAGCAAAGGGGATAGCTGGTACATGTAGGGTGGGATCAAAGGGAAGGACAAGGAGTTTGGGTAAGGATTAGGTAGTAGAAGGCGGAAATAACCAAAGTGCAGATCTCAAAAAAAGTTGATGGGCTGACATTTTGATTCCAGCACGACCTTTCTCAAAGGCAAAAAAAGGGGGTCCAGCTCAGATCATGGAACTGTCAGACCGTCTAAATCTTTCAAAGCAAGGATCGTTCGTGAGAAGATCTCCTGCTCCAACGAGAAGTCGTTTTTAAGTTTGGGGAAGGGAAAGCGGAAAGGACGTTAATGCCTAGTCACTTAGATGCAGGACGGCGGCTAAACACCGATCGATACCGGAGTGTGGACGTCTCCATCTGTCAGATGAGGTGGGAAAAAAAACCACCCAGAAAGATAGGGGCTTCTGAATAAGTTATGCAGCCAGCACCGGAACATCTCCGTCGACTCAAAAGAGGGTTGTCACACTCTGTGTCCCGCTTGCAGTGTGGTTGTTGCATTTTTCAAACCTTCAGTTGGACAAAGTGATACACCAAAAAGAAACGTTGCAAAGTGCTTGCCTGGGTTAAGATATTAATTTGGAAGGCCTGATGTTTTGATGCTAGTGGAGTCCTTTCTCAGGAGTTGTCTCTGAGGCAGAGAGAAGAAACAGCGAAGCCTTCCAGAGAGGTCCTGCTTGGATGGAAATGCTGGGCCCTCTCAACATTTCTGTGTGAAAAATACTTACTGATCGGAAGGGGCGTTCACATTAGCACGTAAAAGCATGATTCACTTGTCGGTTTTTGAATCGCGATTCAGATTTTTTTTTTTTCATGTGTGAAAGCTAAAATCACAACAGAAAAAACAACAACCCAATTACGTTTGCTACAATAGTTTTTCTTCAGACACTTTTCCACACTTTAAAAGAAAAAAAATGTAGACTTGGAGCCAGTACTGGCGCTGGCATATTGCAGGCCATTCAAAAAAAAAATATTTTTTTGCTTAAAAAAAAAATACTATGAATGAAAACTGGTGACATAGAGTGATATGCAAGTCAAAAATGCCCCATGTCGATTTGAGAAGTTGTTTTTGTTAGTCAACTATATGTAACTTTACGTAAAAAGTAGCCAGTACTTGTCCGTGTAAGCAGTGAATAAATCAATATTTCCTTGGTAGAGTCACTCAGTAGGAGTCCGTCAAAGTGAGAAAGTCTCCCTCTGATTTACAGAGTCGGTTTTGGACGGTGAAAGGGGTTTGGGAGCATTGTGAGTTGAGCAATCGTCTGAGCGAGCCCAGCTCCCCAGCCAACCCCCCCCCCCCCCAGCCTTCGACCCTGGGCGACCCAGGCGTGCATTCACCCATTTCACACTTGACCGAGGAGGGCAATGTTTGGATTTCGGATTTACTACCGGCCCCTCTCGAACCCAACAATTGGACCGAGCCCCGGTCAATAAAACATTTTTTGGGGGGCTGCTGGAATCGGGAATTGATGAGGTCGTGAGAGGTCACCTGAAAATAACCCAGCTCCCCTGGTCCACTGTGGGAAGCCAGTGTGTACCCAGGGTGTGTTACCAACCATTTGTTAATTTTTATATGATCTCCCGGGATTATCTAAAGGGAATTTATTTTCTCCCTGCCTCTGCCTCTGCCTCTGCCTCTGCCTCTGACTCTGCCTCTGCCTCTGCCTCTGCCTCTGCCTCTGCCTCTCCCTCTCCCTCTGCCTCTCCCTCTCCCTCTCCCTCTGCCTCTCCCTCTCCCTCTCCCTCTCCCTCTCCCTCTCCCTCTCCCTCTCCCTCTCCCTCTCCCTCTCCCTCTCCCTCTCCCTCTCCCTCTCCCTCTCCCTCTCCCTCTCCCTCTCCCTCTCCCTCTCCCTCTCCATCTCCCTCTCCCTCTCCCTCTCCCTCTCCCTCCCTCTCTCCCTCTCTCCCTCTCCCTCTCCCTCTCCCTCTGAGTCTCTCCCACTCCCACTCCCACTCCCTCTTCCTCTCCCTCTCTCCCTCTCCCCGCTCTCTCAAATCATTTTCAAAAGGTCACAACTTCTGGTTTCTCAGGTTATCAGTCCATATTATTTATTTCTTCACTTCAGGCGGAGGAATCTGGGAAATGTTCAATCCAAGAGAAGCTAGGTGCTTCAGACAGGCCACCAAAAATGGAAAACAAAGTCGGGGGTCATAGGGTCAACTTTGGAAACTGATCGTAATTACTGCCGATTGCGTTGCCTCCCCCCCCCCCCAATTCAGTATGTGCGTGAACTCTGCCCTAAATTGCACCGGTTTTATTAATCCCACAATGCACCGCTCGCTCTCTGACTGACAGGAAGTGCCGTACTTGTATGTATGTCAATCTGCATGGGCCCCCCTCAAGGATACACCCCCCATTTGACCACAACTGCTAACCACAATCGGCTCGCGATTTTTTGCAACGTGATTTTTTTTTTAACACAAGTCAAAAAAAAAAATCCATTTTTTAATCGCGATTTTTTAAACAGTGGAAACAGCCCTAGTGTGTGCTCTGCCCATCGTTGTCAGGAGACTGCTGGATTGAGCGTCACGGAGAAGCTCAGAATTGCTTGTGAATGGCTTGATAGCTGACCCAGTGACCCAATAAGGACTACATGCTCTACCGGTATATACCGGTAAAACCTTCTGCACTGCTCAGCTATTGTAGTATCTTATACACAGAGACGACAAGCCGCCATCTTTGGCTTTCTTACACAACATAGCCTTGATCAACAGTGTTTAGACTACCTAGTTTAGAATCTCATTGCCAAGTAATGGAGTCACTTTTGGGCTTCATTCCCTGCGTGTTTTACCAGGCAGGGGGTTGATTGGTTGACATCATAGAGCTCTATAAATAAACTAGAAATGCGCACTCCCCTATCAACGTGCGGTACAAACGTGTGCCGACATGGACGTGCATCCGCCATTGCCAAAGAGGTCAACTTCAGCTCGAAGTGCCCGGATGTCGGTAGCAATCACGTGTAATATGATTAGGGAAAGGTATAGCCGAAAGGTTGTGAATGCGAAAACTTAAATGTTATAGAAATTTGGTTTTAGTAATGAAAGGAAAGGCCATCAATACCTCAAGGGATTGTCAAATTTTAATGTCCTACTTTCTTTTGTAAAAATTGGGATTAGTTTGCCGTGGTTTGCCCCCTAGAGATCCATGCATTCGCACCTCTTTGGTAATGGCGTCGCACTCCCCTTGTCGGCACGCGTCACTCGATGAGTGCGTACTCTAGTTTATTTATAGTGATCTATGGTTGACATTCAGCACAGGCTGTACCCATAATTATGGTTAGAACTTAGAAGTAGTACTAGTTTTCCAAGCCGTACCAATTCTATGGGTGGGTGGGTCTGGACTGGTAGGGTTGGTGTTTACTGGAGAAACACAGTGCTGAATCACAGATGCTGAATGAAGGGTTTCTTGATGCTAAACCATGTTGTGGGTTAAGCTTTGTGGAACCAAGTGTCAAATAAACAGCTTTTATTCAGCAAGAATCAGACAGAGAAGGTGTGAAGACCTTCCCACAAGCTGTTTTCTTAGCGCTCGCTGTCTGACCCCTGGTAACTTGGGACTGTATTCCTCTAGTCTAATACTAGGCTCTAACTCAAGGACCCCCTTTTTTTTTACATCACAGCTCTTGCCTGGGAATGTTGGTTTTTTGGTTCACAGGAACTTCCCAGAGAATCGTTGTAGTGGGGATAAGTCTGTCTTTTTGTGTTATTTCATGCACCATGCGATGCTTTCACCATTTTTTAGAAATAATCCTTACACTGAAAATGAAACTTCTGCCTTTTGGTGCAAGCCTTGAAATACATGTTGTTCCTGTCGTACCTACCACCTACCCACCCATGATTTCTACTTGCCCACATTGTAAAATCACTTGCCCATTTTGAATGTTTATTACCGGTAGGTTGCCTTGACTTGTAGGGCTATTCTAATAATGTTTGCCGAGTGGTGCGTTTCCACTGGACTAGTCGGCTCAGTTAAACTTACCCTGGTCACTTTCACTGGACAGAGGTTGGCTGGTAAAAGTAACCACTCTGCCTGGTTAAATTAACCGAGAGGAAATTTAACTGGGCCGTTTCCACTGGACTTAAAATGAAAAAAAAAAGTACCGGTAACCATTGTCTCGGTTACTTTGACCAAAATAAGTCCGGTGGGAACGCAGCTTTACCGGTAATCATCCCTATATCAGGCTTACCCCCTTGCATTGGGCAACTGTTCACACTAAAGCCGCGTCCGCACTGGACTTATTTTTTACCGAGCCCGTGGGTAACATTCCAATGGGTAAATCTTCCCGGCGTCCGCACTTGGACTTTCGACTCGGGTAAACTAACCGAGACGACGCAGTAAAACTAACCGACTGGCGCGTATAAACGAAAGAGGACGCTATGGTGGTGACCTTTCACCGGATGTAAATACCATAAAACTACGACACGTCGACCCTGCTCGAAAAGTAAACAACATTGTTGTATTGGGACCATGGCAAGTCACGTGGTATTTAGGGCCTCTGGCAATGCGGGGCGCCGGATGTGGTTTTTTACCGAGTCGTTTACCGAGACGTCGTGTCCGGA
The DNA here is from genome assembly GCA_949987565.1 of Luidia sarsii. Lineage (NCBI taxonomy): Eukaryota > Metazoa > Echinodermata > Asteroidea > Paxillosida > Luidiidae > Luidia > Luidia sarsii. The sequence goes on along the minus strand of OX465104.1, from coordinate 7,538,649 downwards.
TTGGACTTTTCGGCTCGGTTAAACTGACCTGGTCAATTTAACCGGGCAGAAGTTGGTCGGTTAAACTACCCACTGGAGTCGGGTAAGTTACCTGGGAGGAAAACTTTCTGGCTGTCCGCACTGGACTTAAAATGGTCAATTTACCCATTTGCTTGGTTAGTTTACCCATTTTAAGTCCAGTGCGGACGCGGCTTAAGGGGAAGTCAATTGAGCAATCCTCTGAGAAATCAGAAGAATCTGTGTCAAGTCTCCTTCCTTCCTCCATAGTTTGCTGAACCCGAAGGCAAAGATTGATAGCCTCAATCACTAAAGGAAATACCTAGGGGGTGGTTGTCTTCCAAATAGGAAGTTGTTGAAGCCATTTCAAGTGCTTGGCATTGTCTCTGTTACAGGAAGGAACCACAGAAGCTAATGGCATTGTTCTCGCAAACTCTTTGTTTTTGAAGCGTCTATGAATAGATGCCAGCTACTATTCCTGACCACATGGGCCAGAACTGTACGCTGCAGTGATTGATGCACTTAATGCTACAGTAATTCATCACGGTCCCATCAAAGGCAGATCTTTCTGAGAAAAGTCCTGCTAGGATCCAAACATCAGGCCCTCTATGGAGATTTCCATTCAGGCATTGAAGCCATTGAACAGTTTGCAATTTTTATTTTTTTGTATCACTCGTTCTGCCTCCATCTGGAAATTCCCTTCCTGGTTCTTGCTTTCCCCCTGCCTAGGATCTTGCCATTTTTAAAAGGAATGTTAATTCCTATCTTCAGCCTTCCTGAGTCCCTCTCTATCTCCTTCTTTCTCTAGCTCTTAACCATGAGTGGCTTTTCAGCCTTGTTTTGGCAATTTTGCATAAAAATAAAATTAAAACAAATCACTTTTCACCAATAGTATGCATTTTCCACTTGGTAAAAAGTGGAATCATTTGACCTCTGCCTTAATGCAATCTCCAGGGATCATGCTCCCATTTTCATTCAGATGCAAACATCAACATTAAAGATTACAGTATATTTTCAGTCCAGCAACAGAAAGGAAAACTGAATTAGAAATGTTAGGACAATTTTGAAGAATAACTACTTTGTTCAAAATCAAAACCGAATAGAGATTAGGAGGTACACTGTAGTTGACTGTACACCATACTGCACGCGAATCTAGTGCCTTGTGGAGACCTAAGATAATATTAGGTTGAATAGGTCTCCACAGGGAAATTGTAAAGGTGTATAGGTCTCCACAAGGTTTTCACGAAACTGATATTTGTAAACAACTCAAAAACCAGAATTTTGTGATGGGTAAGAATTTGTGATGGGTAAGAATTTGTAAGAAAGTGTTATTTAAAAGGGACATACAGTCCAAATTTCTACCCAGGAAAGTGAATGTGGTTGAATTGGGAGCATTTTTAAAGCATAGTTTCTCACGCGGTTGTATAGTGCACGAGAACAAAGCAATGTCTCCACAAGGATACAGATTCAGGTAGATGTGTGCACACATTTATGTAACCCGACCGGTTTTTGTTGCTGAATATTCTAAATGTCCCCTAAACATCCCGGTGGTGGTGTTTTTTTTCATTGCCCTTAAGTTCATTCCAGGGCCATTTGGAGATTAAAAAAAAGAAGAAGAAGAAGAAGTGTCTGTTTGAAGAGGCTGCTAAGTTGTCATCTTCGAGAAACCGTGGCCGTAGCCAGGGGAGGGCAATTTCATCGCCGCAACGCCGAAAAAAAAAGCCGTCTAACCGACGAGAGTCTCTGTCCGCTGACGATGCGGCCAGGCGCAGACGCTCTCGCCTCTCGAGTGAAGAAGGAACGACGCCCGAGGCTCCCTGAAACACAAAACCCGCCTTGTTGCATCTCAGCGAGCGTATCGATTAAACGCTGAACTGAAAAAATTATATCAAGTACACACAAGCAGATCGGTTTCTTGCCAAGTTACACCGAAAGGAGACACGGGGAGGGGATTAAAGTCAACACTGGGGATTTGCGTCCCCTCTCCACAACGATCCCATTTCGTAGATATCTTCCTGATTTTTTTGGGGGGTGGTTCCGCCGGTCGGGAACGTAATTGAATGAGGGTTTGCTTTAACTTGACTCGAATTTGACAGACGTGCAGGAGGGTCAACCCTCATTGTGCCGATCAATTTCACAGGCCGGTTGTTGATTTAAAACGGAAGGAAATCGAGCCGCCGTAGACGTCTTTATTTGGGCTATCACCTGCTTTAAATCTGTTGAACATTTTGAACAGAAGATTGATACGAAGGTGGTGCCAGCCAAGTCTTTTAAATCTTCCAGGAAACTCAATTAGTTGCAGCTTTTTCCGCTGAGCTGCGATTGGGATCGGAATACGATGATAGCGTTTGGGCCGTCTCTTTTATTCCCGCCCCCCCTCTCCCTTTTTTTTTTCTTCCGAGGAGTTGACTTAATTCCCCCGTGTCTTGGCTTTTGAGTCGCTAAGGATGTATTCATGTGACAGCCTTGTCATCGAAGTGATCTTCGGTTGCCAGTCTTGTAGGGGGGGGGAGCCAAGCCACGTGGGACGATGATATTAAATTGAATTCATGGGGACGCGGGCAAACAGGTGGAGAATCGCAGGGACGCACTCCCCATCTCACTCTCACCCAAGGGGGGCAAAAGACTGAGTCTAGATATCACCACCGCCCGAGCCAGTGACTCGGTTCCAATCGGTTTCTCGCGGAACATTTTACCCGCATTTAAAAAAAAGTGTGACGTTCACTTTCGTTGTTGTCTTTCTGGGTTTCTGGGTCAATTATGTGAACTCTTTGGGCTATTTAGTTTGTCAGGTTTTCTGGAGAAGGAGCGGAGGGTCCTATAGTGAACGTCTTGACAACCAAGTGAAAGCTTAATTGCCTTATGGCATGAACACTACAGACTCCTAGATAGAGGCTGGTGTTTCTCTCCTTCCCTCCCTCCTTCCCTCCCTCCCTCCCTCCCTTCCTCCTTCCCTTCCTCCCTCCCTCCCTGCCTCCAGCAGTTTGAGAACATTCAGAGGACTACTGCAATTACGATAATGAAAATGGAATTTGGCATTTCTGCTACTTACTGGTAATCATTTGTGCGATAGTATTACCGAAGATGAAACCTGTGAAACACTTCAATGCAAACAGTATCAGTTCACAAACAAAATCACTCACTTCTTTGGCCGAATTACAATCGATAAAACTCTTCTTTTAAAGAGTCCTCAACAGGAATTAGAATACTGGTAGATACGTGTAACATTCAAGCAGTATTAATTCGCAGACAGAAACACTCAAAACACTCGAAATTGCGGCATTCAACGCCGTACTGTTCCGAAAAATAGTTTAAATCTCGGTGAGATGTAAACTATTTCTTTTACTCATTTCTCCCAAAATACAACATTTTAGGCAGAAATATTTCAGTGAGAGGTTTCTACTATAACCATCTTCAAACTGTATAAGTTTCATGTAGATCTGTGAATATTTCTGTTTTCCAATCTTACCGATGTTGTGTAGGGGGCTTTTTAAGAGTATATTTCCGTTTTTCTTGTACCCCTTTCTGTGGCAGGGTCTTGCTTGAATACGGGATTGACATCAACAGGGAAACCCCCAACGGAACAGCCCTCCACGAAGCTGCCTTAGCCGGCAAATCTGAAGTTGTCAAACTGCTCATCACAGTGAGTATAAACGTAGCCGCGCATCCACCGGCCCAGTCCTTACTACCTGTCTAGTGATTACCTCAGAATTGTGAACAAAAATGAGGATTTTTTTATTTTATATATTTTTAATGATTTAGCCGTCGGTGATGTCTGGTGTGGAAGACAGGTGATTGCAATCGAGAGACTTCTGTCTTTATCCGGGAGGGATGAATGGTTGATACTCCTCAGCTGTGCTAGAGCCTAGAGCCTGTCAGGCGATAACTATTAAGGACAGAGAAGCTTGCACCTGCTGCTTAGCTCACCTGTCCCTCTCTCTCTCTGACCCTCTCTTTATCTGCCTCTCTCTCTGCCTCTCTCCCTCTGCCTCTCTCTCTCTGCCTCTCTCTCTGCCTCTCTCTCTCTCTCTCTCTGCCTCTCTCTCTCTGCCTCTCTCTCTCTCTGCCTCTCTCTCTCTCTGCCTCTCTCTCTCTGCCTCTCTCTCTCTCTGCCTCTCTCTCTCTCTGCCTCTCTCTCTCTGCCTCTCTCTCTGCCTCCCATTCTCTCTCTGCCTCTCTCTCTCTCTGCCTCTCTCTCTCTGCCTCTCTCTCTGCCTCTCTCTCTCTCTCTCTCTGCCTCTCTCTCTCTGCCTCTCTCTCTCTCTGCCTCTCTCTCTCTGCCTCTCTCTCTCTCTCTGCCTCTCTCTCTGCCTCTCTCTCTCTGCCTCTCTCTCTCTCTGCCTCTCTCTCTGCCTCTCTCTCTCTGCCTCTCTCTCTGCCGCTCTCTCTCTGCCTCTCTCTCTGCCTCCCATTCTCTCTCTGCCTCTCTCTCGCTCTCTGCCTCTCTCTCTCTCAGCCTCTCTCTCTCTCTGCCTCTCTCTCTCTGCCTCTCTCTCTCTCTGCCTCTCTCTCTCTCTGCCTCTCTCTCTCTGCCTCTCTCTCTGCCTCCCATTCTCTCTCTGCCTCTCTCTGCCTCCCACTCTCTCTCTCTGCCTCCCACTCTCTCTCTGCCTTCCACTCTCCGCCTCCCACTCTCTATGCCTCCCGCTCTCTCTGCCTCCTGCTCTCTCTGCCTCCCACTCTCTCTGCCTCCCAGTCTCTGCCTCTCTCTCTCTCTCTCTCTGCCTCTCTCTCTGCCTCCCACTCTCTCTGCCTCCCGCTCTCTCTGCCTCCCACTCTCTCTGCCTCCCACTCTCTCTGCCTACCACTGTCTCTATCTCTCTCTCTCTCTCTCTCTCTCTCTCTCTCTCTCACTCTCTGCCTCTCTCTGCCTCCCACTCTCTCTGCCTCCCACTCTCTCTCTCTCTCCCTCTCTCTCTCCCCCTCTCTCTCTCCCTCTCTCTCTCTCCCTCTCTCCCCTCTCTCATCTCCCCTCTCTATCCTCATCTCTCTCCCCCTCTCTCTCTGCCTCCCTCTCCCTCTCTCCCTATCCCTCTCCCTCTCTCCCTGTCTCTCTCCCCCTCTCTCTGCCTCCCTCTCTCTCTCTCTCTCTCCCTATCTCTCCTCCTCTCCCTATCTCTCTTTCTCTCTCCCTATCTCTCTTTCTCTCTCCCTATCTCTCTCTCTCCCCCCTCTCTCTCGTCTCTCTCTCGCTCTCTCTCTCTCTCTCCATATCTCTCTCTCTCCCCTATCTCTCTCTCTCCCTCCCTCTCTCTCTCCCTCCCTCTCTCTCTCCCTCCCTCTCTCTCTCCCCCTTTCTCTCCCTCTCTTCCTCCCTATCTCTCTCTCTCCCTATCTCTCTCTCTCTCTCCCCCCTCTCTCACCCTCTCTCCTCATTCCATGATTCCTCTCGCTTGCCAGTAACCCTCCGTTCATTGAACTGGCTTAATGTTCCTCGCAGAAGTTCGGAGAAGCATCCTGCCGACCTTCTCTGACCATTCTTAGCCGGACAGATCTGTCTGCTGCTGTACCTGAATGATTAATGACAGTATCTCTTCAAAAAAAATTATCATTCTACATCACGGCACATTATTGCCAGGGTTCTAGCTGCGCCGGTCGGGAACAACATGAAGGGACTCATGTGGTCTGACTGACACTACTTAGAAAACACTCATTTGCCAGCCAGTGCTAGATTTTCATTTGAAAAGTGTTTTTGTCCATTTATCATTCATGAAAGCCATAAAAGTCATGAAATGGCACCCTCTTTTTTTCTTCTGAAAAGGCTGAGTGCAAACATACAGTGCTAGAGTGTTTGGGGAAAGATGCTGCCCCTGCCATTGCACATGGGTGTTCTGATTGGCACTAAGAATTGGCAACTCAGTACCCTGCAATATTGCACGATGAATGACTACCCTAGAATACGTATTCGGTTGTCATTTCTGTGACAATGTCCTGTGAAAAGATTTTATGATGGATTAATGGTTGGAATAGGGTAACCGTACCTTTGTCAGTTCATACCTTACCCAACTCTTACCTTTGGTTATTGAAGACAGCTGAAATCTTTTTGCTAAGTCAAGTCGTACCATGGATCCATGGTGCATATGAAGTGCCTTTTTCGCCTGTATTCTGAAACACACCAAAAAGCAATGACACATTTGTGAGTTCTTAAGGTATGAGATGTCTAAAAAGGATAAACACAACATTGGTCGAGGTCGAAGAATAGCATCCATACATTGTCTGATCCAACATATGCATGAATTAGCACACCTGTGAAAATTTCAGCTCAATCCGCCAACCGAGTCTCGATAAAATAGTGAAACACCGCTTCACTTTCTTTCACGAAAATGCAGCGTTCAACGAATTGTTCCGAAAAATCGTCTAGATATAGGGGGTGAGACGTAAACTATTTCTTTACTCTTTTCTAAAAAAAAACCCAGCATTTTAGACAGAAATATTTCAGTGCGAGGTTTCTACTATAACCATCTTCAAACTGTATAAGTTTCATGTAAATCTGTGAACATTTCTGCTTTTCGATTTTGTGTAGGAGTTTTTAAGGCAAGGTACGAGTTGGCAAAGGTTCGAGTTGACTCGAAACCTGAAATGTAAGTGGTGTGCACTAATTTTCATGGGGTACTGTAGTTACCAGCCCCCAAAAACATGTCACTCGTCCAAAGTAATCACCCCTACTTCTGTGAATACCCCCCCCCCCCTCCGGTTCCTTTAAGTTCCTTGGCTCCCCACCCTGCCGAGAAAATAAACACAATTTTGCCAGGGAATTATTGGACATGACAAACATAAATCACTTTAACACTGCTGCGCTGAGTGCGGACTGAATATTAAAGGTTAGGTCATACGCTATCTATATCCATGCTGTCCACAGGCATGAATGTCACCCACATTTAAACAGGAACACGCAGCCTGGCCTAATGTCTGCAACATGTCTTCAGAGAACAAGTCGAGGGGCTGCTGTTTTGGCAGGGTTTCGTTAGCTTTCTGATCAAGATATACGATTTCATTTCGGGGCTGGGACAGAAGTGTGATCAGAGCTGCTTAAGTGCGAAAATTTGCTTAAAGCCCCTACACAAGATTGGTAAGATCAAAAAACATAAATGTTCCCAGATTTACATGAAACTTATACAGTTCGAAGACGGTTATAATAGAAACCTCGCACTGAAATATTTCTGTCTATAATGCTTGGTTTTTTTGGAGAAAACGAGATCTAAATTATTTTTCGGAACAGTACGGCATTGAATGCTGCATTTTCGCGAAACAAATGAAGCGGTTTTCACGATTTTCACCCGACTCGGTTGGCGGATTGAGCAGAAATTTCCACAGGTGTGCTATTTCATGCATACGTTGGATCAGACAACGTATGGATGCTATTCTTTGACCTCGACCAATGTTGTGTTATCCCTTTAAGCGCAAAAAGTCAGGATTCCTAGGATCAGCTTGCCATCCCAGACTTCACTATTGTTTCATGCTATTAAGTTAAGAAGAGTGGATTACAAGTCAAAAGCGATTGTCGAAGTGGGGTTTGTTATCCTGTTAAAGATAAGGATGACTTTTCCTGCTTAGCACATTTCCACGCTTAAGCGGCTTTGAAATTGGGCCCAGACGTTTCCGACACCTTTAAAGTTACAAAGCAACTTGGATTGGGGGGGGGGGATGGGGTATCCCTGTCTGATGAGAATTGGCTCGTGAATCTTTTTCCGAGTGTTCTCAGCCCAAGGAGACACTTTTCGTTGCTATCTGTCAGCCCTCAATTTATTTATTTTTTATTTATCACCAGCAGAACATGAAGAAAGTTTGCCACTAGGTGATGGCGTCATGGCATTGTTACTTAAAAGGCAGAAGTTATTCAATCCAATACTGATCTATAAAAAAGTGTGACATTCATGCAGATGGCTGGATCAGTCATCATGTGGGGTGAGGATGTCTCCATACCTCAGGGGGGGGGGGGGGACACACTAATTCTCATAAATCGAGAGGGCCTGATGTTTGAATCCTGAGAAGAGGGGGAAAATGTACATGTAGATTGTGCATTGAGTCCATGGGAGTCTGCCTGAAGAGGGAGGGTGTGACATTTTGAGGATTCGCCAGAATTAATAGATTCGGTTTTTGAGAAAGGGCTCTAGGATCAAGATGTCAGGTGATCTAATATAAGATTTGCATTTTGGTCGTTTAAGTCGGGAATTAGTTTGTAGCATTTCTGACTTTTTGAGATTAATAGTGCTTGAAGTGATACAAAATGTATGTTGCAAACTTATGATTTTCATGAATGACCCCCTCCCCCCCCAAAAAAACCCCAAAAAACACCAGTCTATAAAATTGAGAGCGCTTGACCCTTCCGATCCTACAAGGACCTTTCCACTTTTGAGAACAAGTCCGACCAATTTCATAGCGCCGTTTAAGCGCCAAAATTTGCTGAAGCACAGAATGTCACGATTCACGGGATCACTTTGCCAACCTAAACTCTACTATTATTTCATGCCAAGTAAAGAAGACGGGAGCAATTGACAATCACATCACAATGTGGTTTGTGATCCTGTTTACTCAAGGGAGACTTTTCCTGCTTAGCAGATTTTCACACTTAAGCGGCTCTATGAAATTGGTACCTGGTCCTGTAAGGATCACAACTGGGGTCAATGTCACAGGGCTGCTCAAGTGCCAACATTTGCTGCAAAGCGCAAAAAAAAGTCACGATGCATCTATAGAATCACCTTGCCAACCCAAAGTCCACTTTGGGTTCGTGGTAAGTAAGGAAGGGTGGAATACAGGTCAAAAGCAACTGACATCAAATGGCAGTGCGGCTTGTAATCCTGTTTACACGAGGGTGACTTTTTCCTGCTTAGCAGATTTTCACACTTAAGCGGCTCTATGAAATTGGATCCCGGTCGTGTGAGGATCACAACAGCTGTAATTTCTTAAGTAGCTTTCAAGTGAAGAGGCTGCTCATTGACTGTGGATGCTTGCTCCTTGTTTCCTCCCCTTTCCGTCGTCTTAAAGAGTGGCATCGACGTCTACAAGAAGAACTCCCACGGCCAGACGGCACTGGACATTGTAAATAAATTCACTCCCACCAGGGCCGCTCAGGATATCAAGCAGCTGCTAAGAGGTGAGTAAGTCGTGGGGCTTAGAGGAACTCCCCCCCCCTCTCTCTCTCTCTCTCTCTCTCTCTCTCCACCCTCCCCTCCTCCTCCCCCGCTTTCCTGTCTGTCGGAGCTGAGCGTGCTTGGATGTGAGAGCACGCACCGACTGGGGCAAGACGTGAGGGTTAGTGGGGAGGGGCCGGGAGGCGAGGGTCATTTACATGAATACACACTCCGGGCAGAGAGTGCATGTGGTTGAGAGAGAGAGAGAGAGAGCGGCTGTAGACAGCTCTGAACAGCCTTCTAGAGTCGACCACCAACAAAAAAAATTTCCCCGCATAGAAGATGCTGCAAAAGGAGGAATCGTATGTCATTGCACTTTGCCGATTCTGAGTAGGATTTTCAAGTGTTGCGCAATAGTTGTGGAGTGCTTACTGATAAAACGACCTGAAAAAAAAGAAAGAAGCACATATTATTTTAGAGAGTATGGCATTGTAATCCTAGCAGGACCTCTCTCAAGGGGAGGACCAATCCAGGGCCCAATTCTATAGAGCCGCTTATAGCCCCTACACAACATTGGGAAGATTGGAAAACATCAATGTCCACAGATTTCCTTCTTACACAGTTTGTAGATAGTCGTGATAGAATCATCGTGTTGAAATCTTCTTTTTTTGAAATCCCACCATGCACCGCTCGTGCTTTGATTGACAGGAAGTGTCGTGCTCGTTTATAGTACATGTATGTCTCCCTGCATGGACCACCTTCAAGGACACACCCACCATTTGATCAGAACTGCGAACCACATTCGGCTCGCCATTTTTTGCAACGCGATTTCGTGGCCTGTGTGAACGCGAACAAAAAAACAACAACAATTATTTGGACCGTGGAAACTGCCCTGTGACCCACAAACCTTACTCATTAACTTACTCATTGATGTTTCTTACTCGTCCGGATCTTTTTTTGTGTGTGAATCCAAAGATTCAATACCCCCAATTTACAACAAGTCCAAATCTTGCTCCTAATTGGTGTCTCCCACTGTCTCATTCGAACAAGCCAACTCACATCTTGATTGTCGCTGTGGGTTGCAAAAGAGCCTCTAGTGAAAGACATGACAGTGTCCTTTTTTTTTTCTTCTTTCCTTCCGAAAAGCGCTCGGCCGTGCTGGCATGGCAAATCCCCGGGGCCCAGTGTTTTCCTTGATGGAAGCCACCAACGCTAGGAATCCATTTTTATTACGGGGGGATCAAAGTGGAGCCAGAAATAAAGTGGACGTTCCCCGGGAAGAATCGATTCTTACTTTTTTACCGCTGGAGGATTCACCCGGGGTTACTTACGCCAAATATTGACCACAGACTGCAAACCGCAGAATTGATTCGGAGCGTACCTTCTTCATCTTTTGATGGTGATGTTGGCAGACGTACGTCCAAGAGAAAAAGCCACACCATCTGCAGGTGGATCTTGTCAGCAGGCAAACAGATATGAGATATGAGTTTGGTTTGAAGTCTTACTGGATTTTCTAAATTGATACGAATTACTGACAGATTGGTTAAAGATATGGGGTTTTGTGGCCGGTCTGAATGTCTGGTTGGCACGGTACTCATTGCGTGGATTCGGGAAAATGACAGTGGGGCAGTGGCTTGGCCTGTCGGGGGGGGGGGGGGGGGGGGGGTGCAGACAGGACAGTGGAGACTCTTCTCACCTCTGTAATCAGGCAATGCTGCCTCTGTGTTGGATGTCAGGGCTTGACAGTCAATCAGCAGCAGGTGTGGCGATCCACCTGTGATAGCTTATAACCATCAACAGGTGTATTGAATGACCCGTGTCCCCCCCCCCCCATCCATGTCATTGCTGTTTAGACTGCAGATCAAAGTAGTCAGGTCTAACGTTAATGACACCCAATCCACGATCCCCACAGCTTCCATGGGGAGACATCTCAGGGCAGCCCTTTTTTTCTTCTTCTTCTTCTAGCGACCATTCTGAGGATATTAACATCACGTTTTCATGTGGCGAGGGAATTTCCACAACATCAATATTTAAGGAAGCTCTTAGGAAGTCTCCGAGACAGTTCAAGTCTGTCAACAACCTCACGCATCTATGTGTGGGGTCATCTTATACCGGTGACTTGTTTTCCCGAGAAGATGGCGGTCAAATTCCAAGGCTGTGATTTCTGGGCAATTTGAGTTGACTTTGCATCTGTCACTAAAAATCTGCATTCCTTAAAAAAAAAAAAAAAGAGCCAGAAAGTTCCTGATGTTTCACTGCCAGTATTAGTCAAGACCTTCCTGAGAAAAGGTCCTGCTAAAATTGAATGGTCCTGCTAAAATTGAATTGACCTTTCGCATGAAATATGCAAATAAGAGCTGGCGCATGCGCTTTACTAAATTAGTGGGCAAACGAGTGCGCGTTGCGTGCAGGTTTTGAAATACGCACGCAGGAGACGCTGAATAGCCAATGACCGCACGCCAAATTGTTAGTGAGAAGGAACGCGCGCACGCCCGTGGAAAACTATGATTGGTTGGCAGCCCGCTTGCCCACCAATTCAATAGTTAAGCGCATGCGCTACGTCTAATTTGCATATTTCATGGGAAAGGTCCATTGTCATACCCTCCAAAACTTGCGGATTGAGCTAAAATTTTCACAGGTGTGCTATTTTATGCATATGTTGGATCAGACAACGTATGGATGCTATTCTTTGACCTCGACCAATTTTGTGTAGGGGCTTTAAACCTGATAACAAACCACATTACGAAGCGATGTCAATTGTTTCTGATATTTGTATTCCACTCTCCTTTGCTTGGGTTGGCAAAGTGATCTTGTGAATCGTGACATTTTGTGCTTAGAGCAAAATGAAATTGGCCCCAGGCCTTCAAAGTGTTGCCGACTGCTTCTGGACCGAAGTGACCAAACTGTGCAGCATGCCAACTTGAAGCATTGAGAGAGTGCGACAACATGGCCCCGTCAGGACCTTTCAGGAAAAGCAGGGCAACGTTCTGCCCCCTGAGAAAGGTCCTGCTGGGATGGAAGATATCAAGCCCCCTCCCCCTCCCCCCTCTTAAATTGTACGTCAATGTTTTCATTGCATATTTCCTGTCTTCTCCCTTTGCAGATTCCATCGGCGGATCGCAGGCTCGCGCGCTACAGGACTACATTCGTATTCACGACAGATCGGCGCTATCATTCAAAGCAGGGGACATCATGGCGGTATGTCATACATGCCCTTATCTCTCCGCTATCTCACTATCTCTTTGAAAGGGGGGGGGGGATGATGGGATTTCTGTCTCATTTTGCCCGTCCTTGCCCTGGGAACTTCATGAATTGCTCGCCTTCAAAAAAAGGGGGGGGGGACTGACTGACTATACAAGTCCTTCTGTCTCCACCGTGTCTGAGATTGGAGAGCGCTAGGTCTTTTTGTTTAGCTTTGCGGGTGAATTTTTTTAGGACGTTGTCGGGGTCCATGAATGGTGAGATTAGAAGCTACCGTCGCTGATAGCAGTGTCAGTTTAGAAGTGGGTTCAGGGATGGCTGTCACAAAGCCAATGGCTATGTTCAGACGAGGGTCTGGCTTGGGTGTTCATGGTTATTAGTCTTTCTCAGCGGGGGTTTGAGTAGCTGACTGCAAAAAAAATTCAAAAATCACCTGATATTCAAATGATTCCGCTGGCACCCGATGATTACGCAACCCACCAGCACCAGATGTGTGTGATGGGGACTGGGCAGGTCTTGTCTAAAGTACAATAACTCAGTGGGTGGTAGGTAGTAAAAGATACCCACAGGGCATGGACTGGGGAGTAGTACCACTAGTTACTGGAAATAAAATCAACTGACTTAACCCCTCGGATAGTCCCTCGGTGAAAAAGAAGAAGTTGTGTTCCAACGACAACTTTTGTCAGTCGGGCTAACCCATTCGAGTTTAGTCTCCAGGTTAGTCCCTCGTATGAACTTCCCCCTTATTTACACATCGCAACTCAACTTACGATGGATAACCCATTGTACGTTTTTTGTGCATCGCTCATCGTCTTGTGATTGATCGTAAGTTACGATGAGTAGAGTGAAATTTATCGCTGGCACCTATGAAGGCATACTCCTGTATGCCCGTGGTTCAGATACGTGTAGCTCATAGCGTTAGCGTTTTTTCACACAGTGGCACATCATTTCCGAATGTAACATGTAACAGTTGCATCAAATCACTCCTCAAGATGGGAATCAGTCCTGTTTCATGTTGTCAACTGTATAGACCACCGCATCACGCGACTTACTTTTACACTACCCAAGTACACATTCAAAGACGGGTGAAAAGACATTTCGATTGTTACTAACCTTCAGAAGGTTGTTGATGAAATGCATCTTTTCTGCTGCGTTTATGGATTCACCATTTTGTGAAAACGACGACCATAAAAAACTGAGCATATAATACTGCCTTGTTCTTTTGAAGTCGTATCAAAGTTGCAGTGCGCGCTCTATCCCACACGGCTGTATATTCATGAGGTTATTTTTTCGGGGAGCCTCCATCAGCGCTGATGTTCATACTGACTATTCATGCAACTGAATTACAAATGTATATCAAAACACGGGGGCTTTCCTTGCTCCATGTATCTTTCATCAGCTCTTGATCTTTTTCTTTTCTTCCAAAAAATATTTGGCTTGTTTGCTTAGGTCCTTGAGCGCAACCCGGATGGAAAGTGGAAAGGTTCCATCACCAAAGGCAACGTGGAATGCATCGGCTACTTCCCTTCGACCCATGTCGAGCTCCTGACAAGACCTGCCTCAACCTGTGAGTACCATTGAAAAAGCTTTTGCACGGTGGAGGTAGACTGTAGACTGTAGGCCGGGGGTTTTACGGGTGGGCCGCACCACGCGATGCGTCTCGTTAAAGAAGAGGTGCGGTTCGGAGAAGGTTTATTCAACGAGGGTTTGCCCTGCTCGACTTCAGTAAGCACCGAGTGCCCAGTGCTTTGCCCGATGCCTGATGAAATGATATCAGGCAGTCTGGGTGGGATTCGAACCAGCGAATCCTGCTTTCTAGTCTTAACCACTTGACCACTGAACTGGTTGAGGACGTGTGGGCAAAGCACTGGGCACTCGGTTCTTATTACGTCGAGCAGGGAAAACCCTCATTGAATTACATTCTCCTCGATGCAAACATTATGTTTTATCTCTGAGAAGGTATACCCGAAGGAAGCGGTTCTGAGACTAACCCTACTAACCCTGACCCCAACAAGTGGTGGTTCTTGACAGAACCACAGCACTTCTGATAGAGATGCTTCACACGGTGGACCTGTAAAAAAAAAACACTTTCCTCCTAGTCTTTTACCCTAGCTCCAGAACTGATACCCAGCCTCGGAAGAGGGAGAGCAAGAGTAACAGTCACTTGGCACAGTAGAGTTTCTCTTATAAGGCTGTGTACAAAACGGGCATCTAGAGCAAGGTCTAGGTCTTCCTGTTGGAAATACACGGAGATGCGAAGACAATAGCCCTAGTCATAGCTCTGCAAGCCCGTTTTGGACACGGCCTTAATTTAGATCACCAGGCATAATCCCGGCCGAGTTGCTGTCAGCTCCGAAAAAGCGGAAGCATTATTATAAATAAGACTTCAGGCTTTGCATGGTGGGTGAAACGATATAGGAGGGTTTGCGGTGACACTATGCATGCAGGCAGGGAAGTCAAGCATGGCACAATTGGATATCAGTGTGGCTTTTGTCAAGCTACGAATTGTTTTGTGGTAGGCTGGTAAAAGTCTTTGCTTAAAACTTGGACAATAATGGTTCCAGGATTTGGTGCACTGCAACCCTACTGACACTCCAAAATTCGGAGGTCACGGCGCAAAGTGGTTAAAGTACACGTTCTCTGTAGTCTGTACTCCACAGGGCAATAAACCTTTAAATTCAAATCGGGTTTTGTGTGGTGGGTTCGGAGCCTGAGCCCGAGCCTGATCCGTGTCACAGAGGCCCATCGCGATGGATGATGTAACGTATGGTTACATCGCAGTTGGGTTATGGGTGCTAGGCCTTGACCTCCATTTTCAGAAATATTGTCAAATGCGGTTGTGCCTAGCAGTAGCCTGAAAAGTCTTTAACGGTTGATGTGAAAATCACACATGAGTAATATTTCACATTTTTAAGTCATTGTAGAGTAGAAACCTGGTACGGGTATGATGTATAGCGCCCTCTTGTGTCTGGTTTTTCGTAACTTGAAACTCTCTGGTAGCACACTATTACTGAATAGTGCCCTCTTGTGGTATCCACAGCTAAACAGAGGCTCAAAGATTCCCTGCATCTAATGTTTATAATGTAATGTATACAAGGACTCTGGACCTTGTCATCTGCCAAACATCTCTCTCTCTCTCTTCCTGTAAACCCCTCTACATCATTAATTTTTTTCTACCAAACAGCTGCCCATTGATAAGCCGTTTCATTTTAAGGCGCAAAACATTGGTTTCCCGATAATCGTGGGCAGGGGAGTCTCATCACGCATGGACCCACCCCCCGAAAGTTATAAATATTCCTCCTGGGTGGGGGGGGGGGGGGGGGTCATGGGGGGCGCTGGCAGAACCAGCCATGTGCGCATTCCTGTCATTCTGAGTTCGTTGAGGACTGGAGGAGGAGATGTAGGTGCAAGGCGACAACTCTGCTGGCAGCTGAGAGGGGAAATCGGCCAGTCAGAAGCCCCGGATAACTTGCGATAAAACCCTCCCTCCCGGGCTGGAGATACTCGCGACCGGCTTTAATTGTTGCCCGGAGGTCTTAGATGTCCTCCTCCCCGTCGTTTTTTGCCTCCTTAACCTCCCCCCATGGATGTTTACTGGTTGATGGGTGACCGTCTTCTCTGACCGGACCTGATTGTTTTTGTAAACGAAAAAGAAAACCACCACAAAAATGCCAAGTAAGCAGAAGCATTGGCAATGGGGTAGGTATCACTGACTCGTGCAGCTTTCCTTGTCTCTCTTGAGTGGTAGACTAATTTTTCGTAGAGCTGTGGCAAGCACCGATTCTCGCTTTTGTTCGAAAAAGAAAACCTTTGTTGAACAAAGTCATTGCCTGAATTTCTTAGAGCCGCTCAAGCACGAGAATCTGCTAAGCAGGAAAAGTCCCCCTTTGTGTAGACTGGGTTATGAACCGCATTGCAGTGTGATGTCAATTGCTTTAACGTTTGCATGAATGTTAAGGGAGAAGTTTGGGTTGGCATGGTGATTTGGTGTACTTTTTGCACCGGGGCAGACTTTGGTGCTTAATCAGCTCTGAGAACTTGGTCCTAGGTTTCCAGCCAAATCTCTGCTTCTATTGTATGGCAGGCCGAAAGTTCTCCCATACGATTACAAGGTGTCGTGCATCACTAGTATAAAGTAGGATCGGGGTTCTAGTCATCTGGGGAAGAGCTTTCATGCTAGATGGAATTTCACACATCAGCACCTTTGATTTTTTGGGGCTACGGATGGGGGGGGGGGGGGAGAGTAGAACCTGTGCCGTAGAATTGGCAAGTTGAAAATGATTGATCCAATGTAATAGCCACGTTTGCGGAAACTTACACTGCCAGTTAACACGCATTGTCTGTGACATGCATTGGTTGGATGATCACAAGTTGGAATGGAAGCAAGTTTAGCTTGGCGAACCATCCATTTCTTCTCTTCGGTGTTCTAAAATTGGCCTGGGAAGACTCGAGCACACTAGATTGGACCATTTTTTATTTTTCCCGTCAAATTCTGTTGATCATCACGAAGTGCATCATCGGACAACGCTTCAGTAGTCATTGATGTTGATGGATCGGTGTGTGCGGTAAGTTCATCGATAGAAATGATTGATGAAATAGTTCGGTGTTTTTTTTCTCCGGAGGCATGGGAAGAGAGATGTACCTACATCATGAATCACAGCCCTCCCGCCATTCTCTCATTTTTGCCGCCGAGGGTTTGCGGCCATTTGTCTCGTGAATGCGGGGAGCCTGTCCAGCTTGACACAGAGATGCAAGATGGATCTGCCAGCTTGCTGTAGTTATCTGTCGTGGCATTTAGAATGGCGGTCATAACCAGGCACCGCAGAGAGGAGGCTTAAAAATAGCTGCTTCAGTTGACTCACGTCAGGAAACTATTTGTGTGTGTGGGGGTGGTGGTGGTGGTGAGGGGGGCTAGCAAGGTTTGGTACATAGGTTATGAGTTTGTGGGGGAGAGGAGAGTGAGGGGATGTTTGGAAAGTTTGGCTTCAGCTTAGGATTGTAGAGTGTTTCTTTTAGATGGTACAGTGTATGCGGTTCATATGGATCACGATTGGACTTGGCAATTAATTGGATTCACCTTTCTGCCCTCATAACATAAGTTATGGATTTGTGGGGGAGAGGAGAGTGAGGGGATGTTTGGAAAGTTTGGCTTCAGCTTAGGATGGTTAGAGTGTTTCTTTTAGATGGTACAGTGTACCGGTATGTGGTTCATGAGGATCACTATTAGACTTGGCAATTAATTGGATTCAGCTTTCTGCCCTCGAGAAAGGTCCTGCTAGGATTGAAACGTCAGGTCCAACACTTTTCTGATATTGGCTTCTTCTTCTTCTTTATATTTTGTTGCTTTTTTTTGTTCGTTAGTTTAAATTGGATTCCGTTTGACAGCCCAGTGGACTGCAGATTCATTTTGGGTAATGAAAGTGTTTGTGAATTCCTTAAAGGTACGGTGTAGTTGTGGTACGTGTATGGGTTGGGCTGAGCAGATTGAATCTAGTTTGGCTCTCTGGTGTATTTCAAGGCCCTGATGTTTCAATCCTAGCAGGACCTTTCACAAACGACAGTTTCATCATGTCTTTGAGAAAGGCCGTGCTTCAACTGTAGGATCAGAATGTCACACACTCTTTCTTCTAGATTGGCATATTCTGGGTCATTTAAGTCAGTAATCAGTTTGCAGCATTTTGTGTATTACTAAAGGGATCAAATAAGGAAAAAAAAAGGGCTGGGAAGTGTTGAATGATTTTGAAAAATGGCAAAGAAAACTTTGTGTGGACCAGGACATGAACCCGAGACCTCTGGTTTTTGCGTACCAGCTCTCTTACCATCTGAAATAGTCAACTAGTCCAAGTTTAACTTATTTCAAGTTTAGGAGATAACTGCAAGAATGCATTTTGTATTTTCAGTTTTCCATTCACGATTCACTAGAACGTGAATCATTCAACACTGCCATAACCATGTCTCTTGCAGATATATTCCATAGTATATCAATTTCTATCACATTTTGCATGTTAATCAGACCTGCCATCCGAGTTTTTACAGGCATCTCATAAATTTAGAGGGCCTGACATTTCGATCCTACCAGGACCTTTCTCAAAAAGCCAGATTTTTTTTTTTTATAGGTATTCTTATTTTCAGGTAAGAAAAGCCTAAGGCCTATCTCAGAAATCTCTCCAGCACAAATATTTGTTTTATGAATGCAAAAAAAAAAACCAGCTTTTGCTCCACCTTTACAGCAGAATTTGGTCACTTTCGGAAACCGCTTTGGATGATTTTTTTTTTTTTTTTTTTGTGACTTGCAGAATGCTGTAGGCATCGTTCTGTGACCGGCCAGGGTCTGTGAGATTGAGGCCAAGGCCAAAAGTCAATGAATGGATGGACTGCGATTGGATGGGCTAGGGGTAGGGGGAAACATTTGGAAAAGTAGTACACAGGTAGTTGGTATGGCTAAAGTGTCGGCTTGGAAGAATTAGGATGAGGTGGGTGAGGTAGGGAGAGGGAGAGGGGACTTTTAGTAAGACCCTTTCACATGACACAGTTTATACATAAACTGAAGAATCAAAGCAAGAATACGTGCTCTGACAATTTCCTGCTTTTAACATTATCTAAAAAATGCTGTATCCTTAACCTTCCTTCAAAGCTTTAAATCTTAAAAAAGTGTGTAATTTGCTAATTGCAATAATTACTATAAAAAAAAGAGTAAATGATTCTGAGGGGAAAAAATGGCAAAGAAAACTTTGACTGGACAGTGGACAGGGACTTGAACACGAGACCTCTGGTTTTGCGTATCAGCGCTCTTACCACCTGAGCAATCCGGCCCTTAGATGGTGGCCTTCCCAAAATAGTCAACTAGTCTTTACCGTGTTGGGGGCACCAGCCAGAAGCATTAACTGCCGTATATCTCCTTTATTGTTTGACTAAAAAATATTTTTCAAAAGATGTTACTAACTATCAATTAGTACTATTTTGAAAATGCATCTCTTCTGCTACGTGGATAGATTTGCTAGTTCATGAAAATGATGAGTCTATGACAGTGTATACATTGAGCAAGGTGAAAGGTGCACTTTTTGTACGTGGCACTCTATCTACCAGAGGTTGAGTGAATCATTTTGAAGTAATTAATTTGTTCCCCGAGGCGCAGCTACTGAGTACCGGGGAAAAGGAAACAGTTGCCAACAGGACTTTGGCTGGGAACCGATGAAAAATTTCAAGAAGTGAAAGTAATGCTTCCCGACATGCAGGATTTCCTGGGAAGCTACATGAGAGAGCATGTTGAGCAATTCAGTAATGGCTGCATGACTGTGGTGATATTTCCAGCCTACTGGAGGAAGTAATGAATCCGGAGTCTATTAGAAATGTTCAGTTGGGTTTGGTGAATTCCACTAACAATGTGGCCTGATTTTTTTTTCATCCAAATTGCTCTTAACCATTCCCAACACCAAGTCGTTCACATCCAAACCATTGACTTTTCCTCAGCACCCTGTGTACGCGTAGATGCTGCAGCCAATTATACCCCAGTTAAACATTAACGTGAGCTACACCCCTGTACATGTTCATACAGAGCTCCGACATTATACTTTCTGGAACCGTTTTTTTTTTTCTTCATCGACATGAGCCGAAATTAATTGCCGCAGTGCTGTCCGAGTTGATTGGCCGTAGATTAATTTGATAACTTTGGTAATTTGATTTACCGGCTGCAACCGTAGCATATCTCGTGATTCGATTACCTCCATGTCGGAGGAAGACAGAGGCAGAGGAGATTTGTGTGCCGTTTGTTGAAAGTTGGCTAAAATTATTCCCAAACTCTGCTTCTTCTAACAAATTAAAAGATAAGTAGGTCCACTTCAGAGGCTCCCTGACCTGTTATTGTTAAACCATATGCATATTCATGTACCCCAGGCTCCCAATTTCTACCTGATTCAATCTCTGATCAAACAGGTACAAAAGAGAGACACTGAGATTGCCCAAACGAAGGGTGACCATTTAAACAACCAAACTGTTAGAATCTCTCCAGTTCTCCCGCCCTTCAGGGAAATGCAGCTTGTGTCCCGAGCATCAACCCTCCCTCCCCCACATACACACACACTCAAGAACTCCACTCTAGTTTCTCCTAGAATGTCTGCACAATATTCCTTACTTTGTTTGTGTATATTTGGTTTCTGTCTTTTGAATTATTCAGGCTTTGTGTCAGTGCTCGCAGTTGGCCCGTAGGGCAGAGGACGCACACTTGATAGAAATCTTTACAGTTTGCACGGTGGGAGCCGTGTCTGGAATTGAATGTGGGTAGGGGGGGGGACCTTTTCTTAGGCTCGGGCTCCAGCTATAAATCTCCATTGCTTCAATCCGTTTAAAAAAGAAAAACAAGGCATGAAAATGGGAGACCTCTGTCTTTGGTTTTCAAAATGATACTCGGTTTAAACAACACACACACACACATTGACTTACAGGTTTCAACTTCAGTATGAATGCAAAAATGTTGCAAACTCATTACTGACTAAAATGACAAAGTGTAAATATCTACATTTATCCCGAGCAGGACCTTTCTCATCTAGGCTGCTGCCTGTGAGAAAGGTCCTTCAGGCTTCTGAAGGTTCTTCAGGCTTCTGCCTGTGAGAAAGGTCCTTCAGGCTTCTGAAGGTCCTTCAGGCTTCTGCCTGTGAGAAAGGTCCTTCAGGCTTCTGAAGGTCCTTCAGGCTGCTGCCTGTGAGAAAGGTCCTTCAGGCTTCTGAAGGTCCTTCAGGCTTCTGCCTGTGAGAAAGGTCCTTCAGGCTTCTGAAGGTCCTTCAGGCTGCTGCCTGTGAGAAAGGTCCTGCTCGATGTCAGACCCTCCTAACATTGTTGCCAAGTTACAGCTTCAACAAAGAACCTCCAATCTGTGTTCAGATTTTCGGAGAACAGAGGTGAAGCTGCAGTCTGAGCTGGATTTTTTTGGTGGAAAAATGGGCCAAGAAAATCTTAATATAATTATATACATGATGAATCTGGATGAGGGGCTGTCTTCATGGAGTGGCTTTGGTTGTCAGGGTTTTTTATGGGGGGGGGGGGGGGGTTATGCATACATAGCTGCCAACCATTCCTGTTTTGGAGGAATCATTCCTCTTTTTGGGGGGTAGAATCGGTACCACTTTTTTACAAGCTCTTGACAACAGATCCTGATTTTTGGCTGAAATTTGTTTTGGCTGATTTTATTTTTCTTCTGAAATACACATGTATTCCTATGTAGTTTGCTCTGTGGTTCCCCTTCCTGCTTCTGTGATTCCCAATTCCCTTTAAAGAAAGGTTGGCAGACATGGGTCCTGCTTGAATATTGAGAATGGGAACAGATCGTGCCTTTTGATTATTTGGATAGCGAGTGGGGGGGGGGGAGGGGTGCCGGGGAAATGTGAAGTGCAAATCCCATCTCTCTCATCGGAGGGTTCCAACTGAGAGGGCTGGCTCCTCGAGGAGAACAGAGGGGGAGGGTGGGGAGGGGGAGGGAGGGGGGTTCATGTGACTCCAACCCCATGCAGGTCCTCCTACCCAGTCCTCCAGATCAGAACCAAGCCGATTGATTGCTTTACCGAGAACTCCACAATTATGCTAATCAGCAGTTGAGATGGCTTCTTGCTAACAGGGTTTAGAATTCATTCTCACACTCTTGTCATTATCCAAGTGGTTTTAGTTGTCCCCCCACTAAGGGATTCTGTGTATAGATAATGTGTCTGAAGACCGATTGCATGACCACTGTTTACATGCCATCACTTGACTTATAGTGGGTGTTTTTTCGTCTCATTTGGCACAGAGCAGCGATGGAAATGGACAAAGAAGAATGGGGACAATGTGTAGGCCCATGTCAGATAGTCTTCTTTGCTCATTTCCACTCCTGTTCTGCTCCAAATGAGATGCAAAAATACCCACTATAAGTTACGTGATGGCTTGTAAACTTTGGTCTTGCAATCGGTCTATTTTGACTTCAGGAAAAGGTCCTGCTAGCACCACAAAAATCAGGCCCTCGATTTTTGTTACGGATTTATAATGTGGTCATTTAAGTTAGGGAGCAGTTTTCGTATTGCTCTAAACCTTTGAGATTTGCAAACATTTTCGTCAGTGAGCAGTTGTTTAGCGGAACATTACTTTAATTGTCTCAAAATTTAGTGGGCCTGACGTTTCGATCCTAGCAGGACCTTTCTCAAAGGTAGAGTGGCTTTGAGAAAGGTCCTGCTAGGATCGAAACGTCGGGCCCACTAAATTTGGAGATTTACATTTTGGTAATTTTAGTCAGTAAGCAGTTTGCAACATTTTTGTAGGTATATCACTACTTTAATTGTGCATGAATCAAGGAGGGAAGGTCATCTTTGGCTGTGATATCTCCTGAACACTCTCAGGGTGCCCTCTGTCTAGTACTACTAGATAGCATCCATGTGAGAAGTTATCCCGAACCAGTTGTGCCTGAAGAAAATTGGAAACCCCCTCTGACAAAATATTTCTAGGCTATCGGGAATAGGGTCATTGTTTTGACAAGTTTAATTGACTGTGTCTTGGCCCCGGCGATTCAAATCAGATGACCCGAAGCGACGGAAGACATTTGATGCTCTCTTGAAGTCTGTTCGAACCGACGAGATGGGGTTCTTATGTTTTTTTGGGGGGACTGAACCGGAATGAAGTGGGGCTTGGGTTGGGAATAGTGGATAGATAATCTCCCATCTCGGGGGTCGTGACCTCTGCTGTACTGGCCAGCGACGTGACTGGCGATGGATGGGTTGAGATGAAGACTAGGAAGAGGTCAAAAGGGGGGTTTTCTTTTGGCGTGTCTGTCAAAGCAAGGCATCCAGCCTTCTCTCCTTTCTCTTTCTCCTCCTCCTCCTCCTCCCTTCTGATCCCATCTGGCATGCTTGTGACTCTCTGATTGTTTATTTGCCAGCATTGCCCCTGTGGGGAGGGGATGAAGGGGGGGGGGGAGAGGAAGAGGGGGTGGGGGTGAATCAATGCGAAGCCTTGGACATGGAAATATTCCCGGTCATTTTTTTTTCTTTCATCAGACTTTGGTCACACTCCCTCCCTGGAGCAAAGCAAACACATGCCAAACATGTCTGGATTGTTAGAGCAAGCGTTGGATATTTTTTTTATATTGATACATCTCCTTGACACGGCTCTAATGATATGCCATTTCTGCCTTTTTGAGAAGAAGGGTCCTGTTCGCCCCGCATCACCGCCGCTGATGCCTCTGTCGACCCTTTTTTTGATAGATGCCATTTTAATAGGCAGCGTTTTTCGTTTGATCTTGATACCCCCGATTTGTGACAATTTCAAACAGAATGTCCGGGCGGACAGACTTCATGACAGCTTTGCGACTCCCCGATGAGGTTCGTCTGTATAAGTGCTTTTTTTTTTTTTTTTTTCTCCTCGAGCACACCACATTCTTCAAGGCATTGTCTGAGAACATATGTCTGAGAATCATATCCCTTCAATGTTGGCATTCCAGACCGGCTGCTCGGCTAAGTTTTCCCTCGTCTGTGCTCAGTCATCGATCTGCCGTCTCTGTCATCAGATGCATCGCCCAGATTTTTTTTTCTCCCCCCCCCCCTCCCGATCCCCCTTCCAACCCACCGGCAACTCTGTTGAAATCCATCTTCCGTCTCTGGTCTTTAATTGATATTTCCTCTCTGCGTTCACACTCGTCCTTCCTTCTCTCTTAAGGTACACACACCACACAGCACACCTAGTGCCATCTCCCTTCCTCGTATCCTGGGGCTGTCCGTGGGCTGTCGCAGGTCCGGCTGCATCATTTAATTCCAATAGCCGATCTGGCTCTTGGACTTACAGGATGCATTATGAATGGTTGGCATTCCAATGCGTACTGTATAGCCGTGTACCTGTGTTCACTCTCGGTAACCTGCATGGTACGGACAGTGAATGTTTGGACATTGAAAACATGAACGACTCGTACATGAATTATATGCTTTTTAAAAGTCTTGGGTTCCATTTTTCCTTTGTTTAGGTTTGCATTCTGGTCATATTAGTTACCAAGCAGTTTGTAACATTACTCTTAAGCCGCGTTTCCACTGGACTAGAATTTAACTGAGACCATGGTTAAAGTAACCGAGCTGGCAAACAAAAAATATTTGTGCACAGTGCATGTACGCCGAGTCACGTTTTACCGAGTGGTGCGTTTCCACTTCAATAATCGGCTCGGTTTAACTTACCTGGTCACTTTTACTGGGCAGAGGTTGGCCGGTAAAAGTAACCCATTCGCTTGGTTAAAGTAACTGAGAGGAAATTTAACTGGGCCGTTTCCACTTGACTTAAAATGGGAAAAGTAACCATAGTCTCGTTTACTTTGAAATGCGGCTTTAGCTTTTGCTTCTGTGTGGAATTTTTTGTTACATGAAAATAAAGAAGAGATAAAGTTTTATGCATGTAGAAAAGTTGCAAAAAAAAAAAAATTGTCAAAAATTAGGAGGGCCTGCAGCCGATTTCACGAAAACTGTGTGTAACTTACGCTTATCTGCTTATGGCGCAACACTTACGCCATAAACTAATGTTCAGTGAAATCGGCTGCTGATGTTTCCATCCTTGCAGGAAGGTCTTGCTAGGATCGAAACATCAGGCCATCCGATTTTTTTAATATTTGCAATTTGGTCATTTTAGTTTGCAGCATTTTGCACAGCATTCTGTACAAAACTGAATATATTTCTAAGCTTTATAAATTATAGGGCATGACATTTCAATCATAGCAGAAACTTTTTCAAAGGCAAAAAATAATTGCAAAATAAGAAATTTTAAAAAATAACCAAAGAGACTAGATTGCATACTGACGGGGAACTTCCCAATACAGCGACATCTGGGTTAGCAACCCCTTGTCCATTCCTGGTACCATTCGGGTTCATTGTAGCGGAACAACTGAGCAGTCACTAGATATTAACATCATTTCCAGCACAAAGGATACCTTGGAAGAGCTGTCCCAACCTCTCTTCTATCGTGCTCCAAAAATAACAGGGAGGCCAGATATCGAGGTCAGATTATGAGGAAAAAAAACACACCCCAAAAAACACACCAGCAGCTCACTTTTGGTTGACGGAGGTACATTTCATCCATCGTCATTGTAATGGTTTACTTGAGTCCAGTGATTACCAGCTTGTTGGGAATGTGATCGGCCTCTTCTGGCTCGGAGGATCCACTGGCCTCTAGGTCAAGACCCAGCGAGGCAATTTGAGCCGCTCTGACCCTCTCTCCCCCCCCACACACACACACACTAATGAACGAATCACATCCCTTGCCCATCCAATGCTGGATGCACTTTTTGGCGTAGTTAAGGCCCAGTCCTGCCCCCAGGGGCTAGTCTCTATTGCCCCCCCCCCTGATTACCCTGCAGATTACCCCCACCAGACTTGGATTTCAACCCCCCCCCCCTGATTTCCCAGCAGATTACCCCACCAGACTGGGATTTCAACCCCCCCCCCCCCTGATTACCCAACAGATTACCCCCACCAGACTGGGATTTCAACCCCCCCCCCCTGATTATCCAGCAGATTACCCCCACCAGACTGGGATTTCAACCCCCTCCCCCCTGATTACCCAACAGATTACCGGTACCTCCACCAGACTGGGATATCAACCCCCCTCCCCCCCCTGATTACCCAGCAGATTACCCCCACCAGACTTGGATTTCACCCCCCACCCCCTGATTACCCAACAGATTACCCCCACCAGACTTGGATTTCAACCCCCCCCCCCGATTACCCAGCAGATTACCCCCACCAGACTGGGATTTCAACCCCCTCCCCCCCTGATTACCCAGCAGATTACCCCCACCAGACTTGGATTTCACCCCCCACCCCCTGATTACCCAGCAGATTACCCCCACCAGACTTGGATTTCAACCCCCCCCCTGATTACCCAACAGATTACCGGTACCTCCACCAGACTGGGATTTCAACCCCCCTCCCCCCCCTGATTACCAAGCAGATTACCCCCACCAGACTGGGATTTCACCCCCCCCCCCTGATTATCCAGCAGATTACCCCCACCAGACTGGGATTTCAACCCCCCTCCCCCCCCCTGATTACCAAGCAGATTACCCCCACCAGACTGGGATTTCAACCCCCCCCCCTGATTATCCAGCAGATTACCCCCACCAGACTGGGATTTCAACCCCCCCCCCTGATTACCCAACAGATTACCCCCACCAGACTGGGATTTCAACCCCCCTGATTACCCAGCAGATTACCCCCACCAGACTGGGATTTCAACCCCCCCCCCTGATTACCCAACAGATTACCCCCACCAGACTGGGATTTCAACCCCCCCCTGATTACCCAGCAGATTACCCCTACCAGACTGGGATTTCAACCCTCCCCCCCCCCATTACCCAGCAGATTACCCCCACCAGACTTGGATTTCAACCCCCCCCCCTGATTACCCAGCAGATTACCCCCACCAGACTGGGATTTCACCCCCCCCCCCTGATTACCCAGCAGATTACCCCTTACCAGACTGGGATTCCCCCCCCCCCACAGAAAGAGTACGAAGGTGTTCCTTGAACGGAGTCAGAGGTGTTGGACAGAAATATTCCCAGCATTGTTCAAGGTGTCGGGTAACGGGGCGGGCCGTTGGACAGTTGCGACGCTGCGTTTACTTTTCAGGAAGGGACTTCCGATTGTCATCTGAGTTTGGGTGTGGTTTGGCAGAACAAATCTTTTATAGGATACCATACTACTAATAGGCGTTTTATTTCATTTGTGAATAGAGGGCATGCATGATTTGGAGTGTCATATCTTTGTTGTTTCAATCATCTTTCAGAGTAAAAAAAATATACAGAAATGTTGGAAACGGCTTTTTTTTACTTGACCAAATCTTCAATAATATAGAGGGCCTGACGTTTTAATTCCAGCAGGACTGTTCTCAAAGGCAGAATTCTTCAAAAAATTTTATCTCTGGAGAAACAGCCCAAGTTGAAAATGATATTAACAAATAGCAATAATAAAAAAAACCAATACGAAAAATGTGGATGCCTAGAGGCGAGGGTTTGGTATTTCAATACTAGCAGGACCTTTCTCCAAGGTATTCTGCCGGATTTATAGGCAGTAGGGGGCTGGGATGTTACACCAGAGGGTAGGGTTCGAATCACGGTCAAATCCCTTGCAGCTATTGGAGTTGGAAAGAGCCAGTCTTTTGGACAGGACGTCTCGCAAAGGCAGAATGACAAGAACGAATAAGAGACTAATGAAGAGAGAGAGGTTTAGTTAATAATTGAACACATACTCTTAAAGGCTATAGCGACATTGGTAGAGCCTGTCAAAAGACTGCCACAGTTTGTGTGTTAAACCATTAGACATTCCAAAGCAATGCTGCGAAGGTTTTTGCTCAAAATTAATGGTAATCTGAGAAAGTAGAAAAAAAATTAAAAAAAAAGTCACGGTTCTGTAGTGTAAGAAATAGTTTATTACTCGCGAGTAATAAACTATTTGTCAATGTTTGAGTGAAGATTTCTCGTGTACAGCATCCTAGACTATAAGATTTCAACATGATGATTATATCATGACCATCTGCAAACTGTGTAAATTAGAAGGAAATCTGTGCACATCGATGTTTTCCGATCTTCCCAATGTTGTATTGGGCCTTTAATGCTAAGGGGAAAAAGGTCGTTACATTATACCACTGATAAAAAACCCCAATAAATCATAATTTGTCAGTTGTCTCACCTTTAACTTTGGTATTGTTTATGAGAGAACATCCTGCCTGTGCCATGTACAAGGTCGCTGTGCTCGTCCCCTAACCTGTTTATTTGTGCTGCGTGTCATCATAGAACATCAAGACCAAAATGTCATGACTCACTGAAACCTCGCAGCCTGGAGTTTGTATTTGAACATGGCCGGTGATAAGCGTCCAGCGGATGTTGGCGGGTCGTGTCTTGGGAAAAAAGCAGGGGTGGGGGGGAGGAACAAGCCCTGGGAAATTATACATCTTTTTGTTTTCATCAATCGCTGGACGGGTCGACATCAAGTTCTCAACAGACCCAATGCTCCAAGGATGCCGTCCCAATCTGGCCAAGGCAGCTCAGGGGGTATCGCGTGTAGTTTGAGTCATTATTTTCTTTCGGAGCTCCTCCGCACGAGTTTCTGGCCGACGCTGTCCAGGTGTCTGGGAAGACTAAGGGATTTTTTTAATTTTTTTTGGAACCCCGTGAATTACAAAGGATTGCTTGTAACGGGCTCTGAAATAAGAGATTAATATGTTCAGCACTTGAAGCCAGTAACACTATCCGGACGGTTGGAGTTTCAAATTTATTTTTTTTGGTGGGGGGGGGGGGGGTTGAGTTTACCGACCTACAGGACAAAACAACGATATGGTTGAGTTGGTGTGAATTCTGTGCTCAGA
The DNA here is from genome assembly GCA_949987565.1 of Luidia sarsii. Classification (NCBI taxonomy): domain Eukaryota; kingdom Metazoa; phylum Echinodermata; class Asteroidea; order Paxillosida; family Luidiidae; genus Luidia; species Luidia sarsii. The sequence continues at coordinate 7,510,030 of OX465104.1, read as the reverse complement.
GTGTCTGGTCTTGCAATAGATCTACCTTGATAATGGTTCACCCACAGCAATTGTTGGAGTTGTAATTCGATGCGGGAAGTATTGATAAAGCGATAACAATTCATGGATCTGGTCTGTCAGTCTTGGCACAGAGAGAGATAAACAAAAATGATAAAAAGAAAAAAAATATATACATAATTCATGGAGATGGAGTGGATGTTTTTCCTGCGTGGTACATCATGCCTGTGCCATCAACAAGATGGAAGCCTCGTGGCGGTCAGATCTTATCTCCTCCCCACTTGCATCTTAGGTCTTCGCCGGTTGTTTGTGAGCTGTCTCCCTCTAGTTTAAAGAGAGGCTGGAATGGGGGTGATGCTTGAATGTCGCAGCTTCATAGCGTCTCTGGCAATCTTGTCTACTCCTCTCATCAAGTTCCCAAGCAAAGTATTTGGCGATGAACACTCTAATGCATCCTATCTTTAGACTGTCACTCGATAGTCGCTCACTCATACCACCAAAAATACATCAGATTTACTTTCTAATCCAAATTACGGCAGTTTTTTTTTCTCATGAGATTAGTACCCATTTAAGGGAGCCAACGATTGAGCCACGGAAATTGACGCATTTGTAACTCGAGCGACCGACTACGGTACTTTGATAAGAAAGCCACTTGTCTGGCCCGAGTGTGGTCACTGTTAACAGGCAGAACTGAGGCTATGTTATGGGCTTGTATCTTGTTTCAACTCGAGTGTGGTGGACAGATGGGGACATTTTTTGGTCGTCTAGATTTGGGGCAACATCCTTTGGTATCTAGGCTAATTTATGTTTGTCTTGGGGGCTTCCTTGCTACTAATGTAGTGACTACTGAGTGCATCTGGAAATGCTTATGGACACAAATAACGGACGTCATTCATTTCTGCGCATTCCTGCTTTGACGTAATACTAGTTGTTGGCGATTTTTTAAAGTGTGCTACTATTCTTGTGTTGGAAAAACGTTTGATTTGACGCATTTTTTTTGTTATGCTTTCAAGTTAAAGGTTTTGATCTTGCACTTGCAGGCACAACATAATTTTGCGAGAAATTTAGAAGGCCTGACGCTTGGATCCTATAATAGCAGGACCTTTCTCGGAGATAGAATGACAAGGACACCACCAGATAAGTAGGGGGAGAGGCAATAGGATATGGATGACAGAAAAAGGATGAGGGTGGAAGGCTGGTCGACAGACTGGGATGAGATCAAAGGGGGAGAGGGCATTCAGCACGGAAGGGATCATACGAGGAAAGTCGGCAGACAGTCTAGGGTGAGATCTACTGCACAAAATAATTCACCAACATTTTTAAGAGGGCCTGGTTTTTTTTTCATCCCAGAAGGACCTTTCTCAAAGGCTGCAGTTGTCAGAAAATGCCCCCCCCCATGGTATGTTCCGCTCCGGACCGTTGCCGCAAAATTAATTTGGCTTCTCCGTTAGACGTTGTCCAAAATCGCCGGGCATGATCAAATGTCGGTAATCTGACGTTATCTTACCGCAGGGCACTCAGAGATTACTCCAGTCCACGAAAGGAGAAAGAGGATCTGTCCTCAACAAAATGTAATCAAAATGGGGGTCTCTTAATTTCTGGAAGAAAAAAAATTGCCCTGTCCAGTGTCTTAGGTGCACAGTGAGCTTGTCTTTTTTTTCAGGGAGCATTAGCGAGATGGATTCTTGGGTTTGGGGGCCAGGATTGTTGGCGGATTCGCTGAACCGAACATTTCCGTCAATTTGATGATGTCCAAGCAGTTGGAAGTCCTTGAGGCGGAGACTAATGCTCTTTTCTCTTTCCATTTTTTGGTACGGATAACATTTGCTTTTTGGGAATCGTGTTCACTGCGAGCAAGCCCGTGATGCACTTGTGTTCAAACTCATTAATCAAAATCTCATCCAGCATTAGCTTGACTTTTTCATAGGAGACTTGATTTTATCATGTTTTTTTAAGTAAAGAATAGGGTTTTCGATTTGCTTGTGTTTAACAGTTTAACAGTGTTTAACAGTTTCTAATGGTTATTTGAGCAGAATGATCTGTCTTTTATATTTGCAACTCCACCATGTTGAGATATTAAAATTAAAATACAAACAAATCTTAATAAAAAATAAATTATGCACAATCTCATGCACAACTGCATCACTTGTAATAGGTCTAACAGTTTAGAGATCAAAGTTTTGAAGATTAAGGTGTGGGTAATTAAAGTGCAAACAAAAATTGTGACCATATTGGAAGCCCACCATCTAAGGGCTGGATAGCTGAGATAGTAAGAGTGCAAGGTACACAGAACCCAAGGTTTCAGGTTCAAGTTACGGTCCAGTCAATATTTTTATTTATTAATTATTATTATTTTTTTTATTTTTTTTTATTATTATTATTATTATTATTATTATTTTTTTTTTTTTTGGGGGGGCGCTTAAACAAATGTGTTTGTGATAAATCCATAGTTTCCACAGTCCATATAAAAACAAATCTCCATTCAATGAATTTTGCAAAATAATGTTGAGGGCTTGATGTTTTGAACCTACATCTAGCAAGACCTTGCTCAAAGGCAGAAGGGAAAGCCTTAGACTTAGAGTTAGGCCCCACTTGGATGGAAACTTCAGGCCCTCTATTGAAATGTTTTGAGATGTGCACGTTGTTGCATTTTTGTTGTAGTAAGTGACCAAAAGACAAATCAGAGGCCATGACATTTCATCCCAGCATGACCTTTCTCAAAGGCAAAACGGTAAGGACTAACCCCACCCCCCCAAAAAACAAACAAAAACAGATAGGAAAGTAATAAGGTACGGATAATGAAAAATGGACACAGGAGGAGATAATGCTTTTTGTGTTGCTAGGAATTGGTGTCTGCAATTTTACAAATCGGGACCTATTACATGGCGCATCTTCTCAATCTGGAAAGTACAGTGCATCTTTGGTTCTGCACTGTCGATGTACACACGCCGGAGTGGGTAGATGGCCGTAATCACACCATCTGCAGGCCATTCCTCCTGATGCCCTGTAATCAGGGGTCTGATACCGAGGTCAGGATTGCAGAGATCCATCGGCGAGATTGCTCTTAAGGCCGATTGGTGCATGGTACGGTTTCCTGCAGGCTGTAACCCAACGCTGGGGCCATACTTGCCTCTCCCAACGCTACCTGAGATTGGAGCACACGCACTAAGCGGTTCATCTGCACTCTCCCTCTCTCCCTCCCTCTTTCCCTCTCCCTCCCCCTCTTCCTCCCCCCTTCCTCTCCCCCTCTTCCTCTCCCTCTCTTTCTCTTTTTCCCTCTCCCTCTCCCTCTCCCTCTCCCTCTCCCTCTCCCTCTCCCTCTCCCTCTCCCTCTCCCTCTCCCTCTCCCTCTCCCTCTCCCTCTCCCTCTCCCTCTCCCTCTCCCTCTCCCCTCCCTCTCCCTCTCCCTCTCCCTCTCCCTCTCCCTCTCCCTCTCCCTCTCCCTCTCCCTCTCCCTCTCCCTCTCCCTCTCCCTCTCCCTCTCTCCCTCTCCCTCTCCCCTCCCTCCCCCTCCCTATATCCCTCCCTCTCTTCCTCTCTCCCTCTCTCACTCTCTTCCTCTCCCCTCCCTCTCCCTCTCCCTTTCCCTCTTTCTCTCCCTCTCCCTCTCCCTCTCCCTCTCCCTCTCCCCCTTCTCTATCTCCCTCCCTCTCTCCCTCTCTCCCACTCTCCCTCTCTCTCCCTCCCCTCTCTTTCTCTCCCCTCTCTCTCATCACAGTGTGGCGCATCATTTGCACAGAGAGATCTCAAAGTCCATTAAAGCTTTCTCAATAGGCCTGTAAAACAAATTCTTTTCGTGACAAGAATATTAGATGGCCTGATGTTTCCATCCTAGCAGGAACTTTATCTGCTACTGAATAAATAGAAAGGAATCCTGCTTGGATCAAAATGTATGTTGATATTTCCGATTCTGATAATTTTGGTTTCAATAAACATCTGGTTGTTAACCTTTTCCACTTTTGGAAAAAGTCCTGCTATGGTTGAAATGTTGGCCCTTTTATCTGAGCAGCTTGCAACATTTTAGCATCACTAGAATGTCGATGAGAAATTCCCCTCTCAGATAAAAATTCCTGGGATTTTGCTTAAAAATATTTGAAAGTAATTTAATCTGTGGGTTCATTTTTATATTCATGATCAGCATTTATTGTAGTTCAACTGGTGGTATCTAGTGAACATTTTTTTTTTTTAATGAAAATAAACAATTTCTCAGATTCGGTTGGGGGAACGGATTTACCGGAGGGCTGGCTGGCTGGCTGGCAGGCTGGCTTTCTTTGACCGTTTTGTGGCTGGTTTGTAGGATTTGTAATGAAACCGGAACCCTATTGGAGAGTAGACCCGGGGGTTAGCGGGCAACCCCCCCCAAAAAAACCCACCCAGAGTCTGTATAATACCTCACCAGCCTACTACCTCCATCACCCCCCCTGTACAACAAGGCAAAAAAAAAAAAAAACCTTTGGGATATCAATAACCCTATGACCATTATAATAGCATAATTCAATCAACTCTTCAATCGGGCTTTTGGACTGGGGAGAGCAATTGTAGCCCCTTTAGCGATAGTGCACTCAGCCCCCCTTGTGTGGTGGGTGGATGGCTTGCGGGCACGTTATGCTTTATGAAGCGTGTTTCCGAGGGAAACGGACAGGCATTCGTCGTTCCCCCCTGACTCTGACCGGTGGTTTATTTCGGGGAATTTTGTCCCCTCCGAGCTCTCCTCACTCCTCACGCCTGTGCTCCGCAATTTCCAGTGTCGGAGGCAGGTGCCTAGTACACTGTAGCTCCCAAGGTTGTGGCCTTGTGGGTCCAGAGATCAGGCCCATCTATGATCAGTCAGTGATGAAAACAATTCCAGGTTGCTTCTTAATCATTCCTCCCTCTCACATCTTTGATTTATTTATTTGTTTTCAATTTTGAATTAATACAAAAACTCAAAATTTAGTGGGCCTGACGTTTTGATCCTAGCAGGACCTTTCTCAAAGGCAGAGTGACAAGGAAAAAACAGATACCTGTACACAAAGGAAGGGGGAATATGAGAGTGAATATGACACAGATGAGAAACAAAGGACAGAGAGGAAAGCTGGTAGGGGGAGATCAAAGGGAAGGGCAAGGAGTAGGGATTAGTGAGAAGGAAAGATCAGAGAGAGAAGTTCCTCCCTCTCACATCTTTGACCTTTATTTTTTTCAATTTTGGGAAAGATCAAAGAGAGAAGTGTGGAGGAGTGAACGTATTTCCGAGGGAAATGGCCAGGCATTCGTCGTCCCCCCTACAGACTCTGACCGGTGGTTTATTTTGGAGAATTTTGTCCCCTCCCAGCTCTTCTCACTCCTCATGCCTGCCCTCCGCAGTTTCCAGTGTTGGAGGCAGGTGCCTAGTAGCTCCCAAGGTTGAGATCAGGCCCATCTATGATCAGTCAGTGATGAAAACAATTCCAGGTTGCTTCTTAATCATTCCTCCCTCTCACATCTTTGATCTTTCTTTTTTTAAATTTTGAGAGAAAAGTGTGGAGGATTGAACGCAAAAGAAGGATTATTAGAAAGCTGCATAATACAAAAACTGTTGCAAACGGCTCACTGACTAAAATGACCTTCATTACATCAATCTGAACAATTAGAGGGCCTGGGGCCAATTTCATAGAGCCGCTTAAGCGTGAAAATCTGCTAAGCAGAAAAAGTCTTCCTCGTGAAAGCAGGGTTACAAACTGCCCTGCGATGTGATGTCCATTGCTTTGGACTTGTATTCCACTCTTCTTTACTTAGCATGAAACAAAAGTGAAGTTTGGGTAGGCAAGGGGATCCTGTGGCTCATGAGTTTTTGCGCTTAAACACATTTTGACGCTTAAGCGGCGCTATGAAATTGGCCCCTGATGTTTTGATCCTAGCAGGACCTTTCTCAAAGGCAAATCGACAAGGACATACACAGACAGTCAAAGGCAAAGAAAACGGACAGGGAGGGGAGGGGGATGAAACTAGGATTAGTTCCAGGAGAGGAGAGCTGTCAGTTTTCCCGTATCTGCTCCCGAGTCGTAGCAGCATTCCACCCACCTCTTGGTGATGTGAGGAGCGCGAGATGTGAGAAACAGTCACCACGGACCAGGGGAAGCACTCATTACACCAACTCCTTATCCAAAAAAAAAAAAAAATGAAAATAAATAGATTCACAAATCCTGACCTTGAAAACCTCTTAGTGCTCTGCCTCTCAACACGTATCACGGAGTGAGTTCCCCCCCCCCTCACTATTTCTTTAGACGCGCATGAATTCTGTGATGCGAGACCATGAAAGGTTCCATAGCCATAATACTAGCCCTAAAAATGACCTAGAAATTGGTGTGAAAACTATGAATGATACAATACTCCATCATTTGGTATACAATACATTGTGTATGTCCTATTCAGTCAATGGTTATAGTAATTTGTGTAAAAAAATTACCAAATATTGAAAATATAAAATGAGCGTGCGGGGGTGTATTTCCATTTGAAAATTTAATAACAATTTCATAAATTGATGTCGTACAGGGGCAATGATATAAGTGAATATTTTTAATTGCTCAAATGTATGCCAAGCGATTCTAATCAACGAGAGCGCCATAAATTATGGTTCAATATGAATTGCTGAAAATTAGATAAAATTATAAAAAAATATGTAGGTGACACTATACTAACAGAGACCCATGTACTGACTGCAATGACCCGAAATTCAAATATTTCAACAACCAAAAAATGAAGGGGGCCTGACGTTGTGATCTTAGCTGGAGTTTTCTCAAAGGTCCCACTGAGATTAGAAATGTCAGGCCCTGTCATGTTTGGTGCGTGTCGAGAAAGGTCCTGCTCGGATCAACACAGCCTGCTAGGATCAAGACATCAGACCATGTTTCTTTTAAATCAACCTAGGAATAAGTAGGAGGCAAAATATACAGTGAGGATTCGTCAGCTTTGATATTATAAAATGGAAAAAAAAATGTGTAAACTGCTTACTGACTAAAATTGACCAAAATGTGAAAATTCAATGACAATTCAATGACAATTCAATCGTAGCAGGACCTTTCTTAAAGGCCCTGTACAACATTGGTAAAAGTTTGCCATATTTTGTGTGTTAAACCATTAAACATTACAAGAAATGGTAATCTGAGAAAGCAGAAAAAGTAAAAAAAAATCTCGGTTTTCGCACCATTCTGTAGTGTAAGAAATAGTTTAGTAAACTATTTGTTGATGTTTAAGTGAAGATTTCTTGAGAAGTACATCATCCCAGACCGTAAGATTTCAACTTGAGGATTCTATCATGACCATTTAATACAAACTGTGTAAATTAGAAGGAAATCTGTGGACATCGATGTTTTCCGATCTTCCCAATGTTGTATTGGGCCTTTAAAAGGCAGAACTAACTTAAAGAGATGTTGGTTTTGCAGGAGAGAAACGGTAGAGCATTCCTGTACTCGTTCAGACCTACTGTAATGCTGTCTTTGCTTCTACCTCTGAGGCAATTGCATGTTGGCCTGTCTGCCCCTTGTTTGTCATGTACACAGTCCCAAAGCCCGAAACGGGAAAACAAACGGCCGCTCGTGTCGTGTCGTCATGCTAATGAGACGAGATTGTCTTATGTTGTCTTAGAGTCTGACCTATCTGCTGCCCCCTATCAGCCGAATTTGCCCTGAGCAATCATTGATAAGTGCGTTTATGGTGGGAGTCGCTGTTAATGTTGCAGTTTGGGTTGCCGAGCGCTCCGATCTGGCTCCAGAGACGAGCCTCCCTGCAAAATCCAGACGCTTATGTGCACAAAGACACTCACTGTTCGTGTCCGCTGCATGTGGCGTGTTTTTTTTTGGGGGGGGGGGAGGAGTGAGGCTGTTGCCATTGGCAACCTTGTGGCCACTTTCCAGGTGTTAACAGGAGCCAGGGAGGACCCCTCATTGGACCTGATGTGGGAAAGATCCCACAAGATTCTGCCTTGGGCGAGGTGAAGTGGTCATTGGGGTTTGAACTATCCATGGAGCCTTGTCACAGGATTTGAGAATCACTTTTTTTGTTCCTTTTTTTTTTTTTTTAAAGCAAGAAAGTCTCACAAACGGAAATGGAAACCATGGATATTATTGGAACCAGCTTCTAGAATGACGGCTCAAATTCACCCAAGTTTGCACAGCTTTGTAGCAAAATTACTTAATTTATGGTCAGTTACAGAGTGAAGTGGTTTTCAAGTCGGAATTTTATGAAACCTCACCAATCTGGATTACCCACGAGGGAAAGAAAGTAATGGCTGCCGGTTGGCTGGGATTGGAAACCCCATTTCACTTGATTCTGAAAGCGGAATATCATTCCTGAAAGCTGGGAACTGTCCTTGTTGGTTTTGTTTTCGTAAGTGCACACTGCCCTCTCTGCTTCCTTGTCAACAAGGTATTGTTTCCTGGCCTTGTGAGCCTGTCATCGTCACTCCGGGACTTTCATTTTCCCGTCACAATGGGGGCATGATGCTGCATGTTTTAGCCGAGGACACTAGTTAAAAAAATGTACCCAGCTATCCAGTACCATTACCAGTTCCACCCTGATAATCTTGCGGACAATTAGTCGGCTGAATTAGTGTGCAAAGCTTTTACATTACTAAAGGATGCTTTGTGAATCCCCAATTTAATAGACATTTGTGTGTATGTGGTTGATTCCACCAGTAACTAACCACTTGACCACGTTTGCAGACAGTGGAATGGAAATCACTTACAAAATGATATGGACACTCTAGGAATGCAGGTTTCTTTTTTACTGAAATAATTGCATGGTGGTCATTTTTTTATTTCAACTATTTCCCATGCATTCACTGTTTTCTGAAACAATTGCATGGTGGTCATTTTTTTTTCTTCAACTATTTCCCATGCATCCACTGTTTTCTGAAACAATTGCGTGGTGGTCATTTTTTTATTTCAAATATTTCCCATGCATCCACTGTTTTCTGAAACAATTGCATGGTGGTCATTTTTTTTATTTCAACTATTTCCCATGCATCCACTGTTTTCTGAAACAATTGCATGGTGGTCATTTTTTTTATTTCAACTTTTTCCCATGCATCCACTGTTTTCTGAAACAATTGCATGGTGGTCATTTTTTTATTTCAAATATTTCCCATGCATCCACTGTTTTGTGAAACAATTGCATGGTGGTCATTTTTTTATTTCAACTATTTCCCATGCATCCACTGTTTTCTGAAACAATTGCATGGTGGTCATTCTTTTATTTCAACTATTTCCCATGCATCCACTGTTTTCTGAAACAATTGCATGGTGGTAATTTTTTTATTTCAACTATTTCCCATGCATCCACTGTTTGTTGACTCAATGGCGCTGTTGACAAGTTAAACACCATTGTAAAAGCCGAACATCTGGTCATTGTTTTTGCCACCAATGAACTGAGTGCCTTCACCACATCAGGAGGTCGTTGTCAGGGGTGAAAGGTCACACCCACTACAAGGTATTCAAACAAGCACCTTTGACTGTGCTCCTGTGTTTTCTCACCCAGCCGGTGGCATGGGGAAAGTCAGCAGAAAAAGGTGCCTATTATAAAGTTTCACCCTCCATTCTTTTGTGGCAACTTTTCCATCAAGATTAGTTTTATGTATGGTTTTTATGTGCAGCTGTGTACAAATGTACATGACTATAAGTCAAACACCCAAATCCGTATTTCTCTGTTTATGGCCTTTTAATTCCCCCCAAAACCCGGCTTAGGCTTTGGCTCTGGCTTCGTCTCTGTTGTCTCAAAACTGAAATCACAGGTTGGAGTTCTTTATTGAAGTTGAAGGATTCTTTTTCAAAACACAGTGCAACAATAAGAAACCGAATCTAAAGGCCTCCCATTTTCATGACTTGTACTTAAAAATGGCCGAAAGAAGTGGAGACAAAGTCGGAGCCTGAGACTAAGCCGGGTTTTGGGAAAAGGGCCCAAATCTGTCCTCATTGTGGCAAGTTGTATTTAAGATGGCGCTCTCCACTGAATTAGAATTAGGTAATTAACATAGTCACCAACTTTTTAATTTTGTGAACTACAAACTATGTACTGTCCAAAAATGACTGGACGCAGTACTCAGATGTATATGTACTATATGATATGTAGATAATTTTTAGGATAAATGAAAATGAAAGTTTTGAAGATAGATGTACATATCTTCGTGTCCGATTCCATAGGTCATACAAATCAGGAAAATGAAAATGAAAGTTTTGAAGATAGATGTATCTTCGTGTCCGATTCCATAGGTCATAGAAATCAGGGGCATATGGTTGATATCACTCATTCAGCCCTCTATTTAATTTGGTTGGCTGTTTTTTTTTTTTGTTTTTAGCTATTTATGTCTGCTGAAATTTGAAATCCAGTGCACTTTTCATCTTTAGATTTATTCAAATCACAGATTTGTGGTAAGATGTGGAATTGGAAGATTGCCGTAAGGCACCACTTTCTTGAAAAGGGCAGCCGTACAAAATAACTTCAGCTTCACACCTCATGATATTTCCTAGTCACGACCCTATCTGCTCCCATTCTGGTCGAGCCAATAAAAAGAAGAAGTTTTATTTGCTCAAACATTTAACAAATAAAAATTAGGAAACGTCTTCTTGGAATACTGCGAGTTCCATTTTCCCCCCAGATTTACTGATGGAAAGCAGAAATCTTTGCGTGGGTTGGACATCTTGGGGGTAGAAAGCGTGTCAGGACTATTTGCGGTGGCGGAGTGTTGAGGTTAACCAGATCCTGGTGGACAGTGCAGTGAACTGCCTCTAGCGCCATCCTCACCTCTGCTGGAAGGTCTGGACTGGACTTGTAAATCCCCGATGTTTATTCAAGACAGGGGTGAGGGGGGGTTGAAGAGAGGGGGAGGGAAGGGGGGGGTTAGTGGGGGAGAGCCCGGAGAGGGAGGACAAAATTAAAGATTTGGATTTCGCCTCCATGGATTTCCCAAGATGTGCTCCGTGGGTCTTCGCTGGAAATAGACAGGGTGAGAAATGAAAAAAAACCTGCTCAATCAGAATCGTCTAATACAATAAAGGCAAAAAAAAAAAATTGTGTGAGCAAGAGTTGCCTGCCAATTTTCATTAGGATTTTGTCTGAATTGAAGGGATTGGGATAATACACCTCTGAGCCATTGTGTTGTGTATAGCTGCACATAATATTCACCTATTTTTTGGAATGTTTTTTTATTTATTCAAGTGCTGCAGTCTCCTTTTCCTCATCCAATCCCAAATGGGAGGCTGTCTGTCTTTCCTTCTTCAAATCCCCCAGAGAGCTCAGATTGAACAAGGTTTTATCTTTTTTCAACATGCCAGTTTTGGTTTATTCTCTGTTTGGGGGTTCGGGGGGGGGGGGGGGGGAGGGGGGAGGGAAAATACCAAAGGCTGTTTTAAGACCCCCTCTCATCCTAGTAACCAGCCACATTTTGCCAATTGTATCCGTGAAAGCTCTGCCCCGTTGCCTCCCCCTAGTAATAATAACATTTACTTTCTGTTCTTTTTGTTGGCAATGCTTTGGGGATTCCAGGAGTTAAGATGCACCGTCTGTGTAACTGTTCCGGCCAAGAATAGATGGCTCTGTCCATCCAGAGCTGGAGCCATAATACCCACAAATCTGTCCTCTACATGTCTTTTCTTGATCGGACAAAGAGAAATGGAAGGTTTAAAAAGGGTCTAATCTTTCTGTACACACAGCAGAACTGCCTGAGAGACACCTACAATGCCCCCATGTGTTGTGAGCCTACCGTGGGATCCCCTATTGTTGGAATGGTACATCCCGTGTCAGAGGTTAACTGATTAGGGATTTGTTGAGAGGGAGGGAGGGGGGGTATTGTTGGCTTAATACTGTATTGGTGTGATGTGGTGTTAGTCAATGAGTTTGGGACGAAGCAGGCAGCATGTCTCAGTGGTTAATTGAAGACCGCAAATTGATCCCCAACTGAGCGCAGCAAACTCTACTTCTCAGTCCACTACTCACTGGTTCCTATGGCTGTTCCATTTTCTATCCATTTCCCGGAAGCCTGACTGTGGAAAATGATTCTGGTTTTGTAAGCTGGTGGGTCGGGCCTGTGTGTTCCTCCAGTAGTGGCGGCGTTTGGTTGGCTGTTTACTTCATCTGATCCAGTGGTCAGAGCAGACTGTGTTCCACCACCACCACCACCACCCAGCGGATCATTAGCCTCTGTGAGCTTCTGTTGTCCGGGTGCCACATTCTTGATGGTGTGTAATTACCAGTCCATGATTGTCACCGATTGAAGGACCAGACCGGGAGATCCTCGACACACACACACACACACACACACACACACACACACACCCAGCCGTCTTCAACTTCTTGGATCATAATTCTTAGGAGTGCTTGTGCAGTCAGACGTCTTGGAAGTCGGACAAGTCTTAGAAAAGCCGATGTGGACTGGATTTTTTGTGTCGATGCGAACAATTGCTGAATATATACCGACTTTGTAAAAAAAAAAAACCTTGGATATCTTCTGTCAGCCGCTTACTTGATTTAGGAAATTATCAGGCTTGACTTGAAAACATCTATAGCTCGTCTTTGAGGTGCTGTGTCTGTACTTATGCCGCGGTAAGATGAATGCAGCATCTTACTCATGTAGCTCAGCCCACACCTCAGAGACCAACCATCTGTGATGAAATTACTGACATCAAATCGTCAAAGCAGTAAGTACTTGAGCTCTTTCTCATTGATAGATGTGCGATACCAGAAGTACACAGGATTATTTGTTGACTTTAAAGATTGTATGTGTTCTTCCTATGTCCCAATTACGTGTACGGTCTGTTGGAATATTAAGTTTGCATTGGAGCATTGGGAGTTTGGGGCAGATAACAGATTCTCTCATTAATTATGCAGCAGTGTGCGATCCATGCGTGTGATGCAGGCATTAGAATTAGGGAATTATTCTGTCATGGTTGACGGTAATGCAGGAATATGTAATGGCTGAATCATACTCGCTCTTTTTGTTAGTCCATAATGCATTTGTGTGTGTACTGTGTTAACTGTGCTTCATTATGGACTTGTATTTTAAAGGGCTTATGAACTAATGTTTGAACTTATGAATGTGCGTTGATGTTTGGCTTAGTTATCAAATAGTTACATAAATGGAGTTACTTAGTGCATTAAAGGGCTTAAATTTTCCTCTGATGTACGGTATATGGCCCATGTTTGGACATAGATTATGTATGTATGTAAAAAAGCAATGAGGTTGTTAATGTTCTCAGTTTTTAGCATGACCCTTCTCCTGATTCTAGTACTAGTAGCTAGTGCGGTTCGCAGCTTGACACCTTGTTAGAATATCCCATTTACTGTGAGAGTGTGTGGTTCTGAACTCTGAAGAGAACCAATGGAGGAGATGGACTCAATGTTTCCGAACAGTATACTCTGTCCGTGTCCAGATGACGGACAGAGTTTTATCAAAATTGTTAGTACATCAGTTCTCTTCAGAACCCACACACTCTCAAAAGGTATTCCCACACGGTGTCACTGCAAACCAACCTTGACTTGCTTAACTCCACCATGAACAGCCTGATCACAATGCTGTTTTAGTAGAACATGTACATGTACATGTACATTGTACATGTACACCAGTACTGGTCAAGATAACCATGTTACTGTTAGTCTAATATTGATGATTAGGCAGATTAGCATCAACTTCAAGCTGTAAGTTATCATACAGTACTTCATAGCAGCAACAACTTCATCAGATGCAATGTACATGAAGTGTTGCATGAATGTAACAGAAAAGTTACGCTCATAAACAGCATTCTACTACATGTACCTGTACTAGTACTACTACTAGTACATATGTAGTTGTACAGTGTACAATGTATAGTACATCAAGTTCAGTGTTTCATTTATTGTGTGCAGGACTCAAAACTAGTCAACTACATGCACATGTAGGCCTATGTACCAGTACTGGCAGTACACACATAGATCTACATGTACCCTTACGTGCAATACCAGCATATATGTATGTGGTTTGGGTTGATTGAAGGTCACTGCGGTCTGTAGCGATGTACACATGTACATGTGTATCCTGGTACGTGTATGATACACACTGCATGTACTGTACATGTAGAGTAGCTGTAATGTGGCAAAGCATGGAAGCAATTAGATTCTGATGCCATTACTCATAGTGCACTGCCAAGAGTGTTCTGAGAATAGTGCCTTCTCTCCAATTGAATGACAAGCAGTGTTTGGAAATGGTGTCTGTAACAATACACATTACTCATACATCTGCCTTGCAGAGACCCATACACTGGACTCGGGCTACAGTACTCGTGCAAATCCACTTTCCATTGTCGGCGGCATTTTTGGCATTCCTGCTCTTAGTTCCAATACATCTCTGTCCAATGTGACTCTGTCCAACCATTCCTCCATGGTCCAACCCAGCCCCTCAAATGTATCAAGCTCCGTCTGTTGCCTGGGAGAAAGTTACATCAATTTTCAACAGCCCCCCCCCCCCCCCCAAACCCCCTGATCTTGTGTGTCAACTAACTGTCAACTCTTCAACTTTTTTTTTCACTCCAGGGTTTTGTGTAAACACTGTTCAAACAGCCAGGCCATCACCTGGCAGTCTGGTATTTTGTATCTAACACCATCCACATGCGGCTATGCAGTGAGAATCCCTGCTTATTGTACAGGGGATTGCATGTTTATCCCCTTCAACTTTTGGCAGGTCGTTTATGAACTCCCTTTTCCAGATTTGTTATGAATTTTCTTCAAACCCTTTGTTGTCGAGAAAGGAAAAAAAAAAGGTGCATCAATGCTGTTGATGATTCTAACACAGTCTGATTGTGTTAGGGTCTGGGTTGGAACGATTGAGGTTTTTTTTATTTATTTTTTATCTTCATCCTATTTGGTGTTTGGCTTCCCAGAACACAATGAGTCTCTGGTCCAGTTATTTACAAAGTGGTTTGGGTCTGCTTTGACTGACCTCTGTCACGCAATGGTACCGGGAATCCTCCTAGCAATCTCTGTCCATCCAGGGCCGGGCAGTGCACGGGTGCCTGTCCAGTGGTCAGTGCGTCCAAGCGGCTCAACTCCATTGGTCAATCTGATCCTTTCATTTCAACCAGAGGGCTGGGCAGCCTTTGTGACCCACCCCAGTAACCCCCCCCCCCCCTCCCCCTCTGTGAATTCCTGACGATTGTGTAAGATTTTTTGGGAGAAAGAGAGAGAGGAGGGGGGGTGGGCTATCCCTTGTGATGGTTTTAACCCATTCTTGTCTCTCTGTATATACTCGGGAGGTTGTCGTTGTCGTCATCAGCACGATGTGGCTGTTTTGTGTGAGAATGGAGATCAAGCCTGCGGTTTGGCCGAGGAATGTCTACAGGGTCCAGCGTGGTCCTCCGGACCTGAGCTATGTCAACACAACACTGGGCCCCGTCCAGTCCCAGAGCCGAGAGATGGGCTCGTTTGAGCTTGTAATTAGATTGGGACAGTTGCTGAATGATGACAACTCAATTTAAGCTCCCGGGACATTTTCATTTCTGTTTACGTAAAACACAAAAGTGTTTTACAGTGATACGCAGATGGAGGACCGTCTGTCCCAAAGGACAAACAGTAGAATGTCTCAATGGAGCAATGTCCGAGATTTAGGAAATATTCTAAACTTCTCACTCAAGGATAAAGCAATATGTGGTACACATGTAGGGAAAATAATCTACTGTAAGTGTACTTGGGTTTTTATTAAGGGGGGGGTCGAATATAGTCTACAAACAGTAGGTGGAATACTGATGTTTAAAAAAAGAGTCAAATAGGGTCACGAAGGCCACATAAACTGGACAGGGTTTAGTCAGAGTTTGTCAGCAAATCGTTCCATCAACAGAAACTAATGATTGATTGCACCTATAGACGTTGACCAAAAGTCATGCAAAAATTATTGAAAACTGCTTACTGACCGAAAAATACACAAACTTGCCACTCTGTTTAGTTTAAGAGGCCAAATTGTTTTGAATCCTTTGCAGGACCTTTTTTTTCCAGAGATAAAGAGACGGGAACTGTCTTTGAGAAAGGTTCTGCTGGGAATAAAACATCAGGCCCGTCCAATAGAAGTTGGTTGATAACTTGATATTAAAAATAAAAGCTATTGTCAGTCTGACAAAGCCATGTTTAGGAGGAAAGTGTCTAGATTTCCCTATGAAGTATGAGTTCAAAACAAGGCTGCCCCTCCCATTTTCATGCCTTGTAGTTTAAAATGGACGAAAGTCACAAAACAAAGAAAGAAAGACAAAGCCGGAGCCTGGGCCTTAGCCAGGTTTTGGAAAGATCCCATGTATTGCACTATTGGCATTTATTTTAAAGGCCCAAAACAAAATTGGGCAGATTGGGAAACATAGATGTCCACAGATTCCCTTCTAATTTACACAGTTTGTAGATCGTCATGATAGAATCCTCATGTTGAAAATCTTATGGTCTGGGATGCTGTACTTCTCATTAAATCTTCACTCAAACATCGACGATTAGTTCATTACTGGTGAGTAATAAACTCTTTCTTACACTACAGAACGGTGCGAAAACCATGACGATTGTTTGCCTTTTTCTACTTTCTCAGATTACCATTTGAGCTAAATCCTTCGAAGGATTTGTGGCAAACTTTTGACTTTTATCAATGTTGTAATTGTATATGGCCTTCAACTTATGTTGCAATTATATTGATTTAAGAAGGCCTCTTGCTAACATCAAAGTATATTCACGTGACCTTTGCACTCACACACATTTTGACCCAGGGATTCTGGGGCATGTCTCCCCAAAGAGCTGATATTGATTTCACTTCAGGGATGGAGATTGAAAAAAAAAAAAGAAGAAGGATAGCCTTCACAAGTTTAATCTCTATTCTTTTCTCCAGCCAATAAAAAAACATGCAAGTAAACATGAGGGAGCATCCTAAGTGTAGAATGGATTCGCTGGTAAACTATAAACACGATTGGATTAGTGGTCTTTGTCCCTGTCATTCTGCCTTTGAGAAAGGCCCTTCCAGGAATTGAAATGTCAGGCCCTCTTCTTTCCCTTTTTGGGGGGGAGATTTTATTTCATTTTAGTCGGTAACCAGTTATTTTGGATTGCTTTAGGAATGGATTAAAGTGAAAACAGAGGAAGGCAGAAGCATTGAAACCAACCAGTGATAGCCAGGATTGACCAAACCGTGCTCAGTACTAGCCCCCGTAGCCTGCAGGTCCAAATACGCGTGATGCTGTGCGCACAAGTTGCCCGCAGAACTGGAACAATTTGGCGATGCGACACGATTAAAAAGATACACAGGGGCTCAACAGCTCAAGGTTGAATCGCTCTTAATTCCAGGTGCACACCTATTTCCAATGAAGAGGTAATCCAAGAGGCCCTGAGGTCCACTGCAGAGTAACTCTCCACCCATATTTTGATGTTGAGCCTTTCAGCCTTGGAGCACAGCATCTGGGTTTTACTAAACCCCGAAACCTTCACTGATGTACATACCATAACACTCCAAAGTAGGTTTTTTTTTGTGTCGGGTAATTGTTGTATGGGATTTTTTTTTGGGGGGGGGGGGGTTATTTCCCTAGAAGGTCCCAACAAAGGTGAAATCCCTGTCATATAAGATGGCAATTCCATCAGCATTAGGTCATTCTCTGATGTTAACTATCCATCGATTGCTTTGTCGGGGTCCAGGGAGGTTTCTTTGGGGGGGGGGGGGCACATGCAGGTCCAGCCCTTTGCTTTCTGCCCATCGTCTTCACATATTGATTATTGGAAACCCTTGGGTGAGCCGCCGTATAGATTGCACGGAGGTTTTTTTTGTGTGGTAGGAATTCCTTGGGACAATATTTACAGTTCAGAGGGCTGACTCATTTACGCTTGGGCTCGTTTCAATGTGCACCTGGCGCGGCGCTACTTCAGTCTTATCTGGGCCGCTACATGTACATGTATATTCAAGATGGTGTTTTATAATATCGCTATAAAAAAAAAACTTGTTCCATCCTGAGAAAGATCTCAAGACATGGTTTTTATACTATTGATTCTAGAAGTACCGAAGTCAGTAAGGAGGGACTGACCCTTCAAGGCACCCCCCCCCCACCTGACCCCCTAAATCAGCCATTGACCTCCTAGAACAAGCAGGCTGACCCTGGGGGTAATTGTCTTTGTCTGCCCAGCAGGTGTTCTGGCATATACTGGGTAATTAATTGAACTGACCTCTGTGCCTCATTACTATTCAGAGAACACACACACACACACACCCTTCCACCCTCTTAATCCTGACTAGAGTATTGACTGCTAGTGCTACTGCTAGTCTCTAGCCCCTTCTCCAGTATCTCAACACAGGAGTAAGCGGCTTTAGTCAGCCGGTCCATGCGCCAGAGGGTATATTATTATTATTTTTTTTTTTATTTTTTTTTCAATTTGATTAGACTTGACCTGTCCTCTCCTGTTTTGATCAGATTACATCAATGCGTTTACCCTCCTCTCTAGGGATTCTCTGGAAACTCTAATTTTGCCCGGGAATCTGTCGTACAGAAATGTCTATCACGTGGAAGAATACCATAAATTTACCAAGGATAGCTATTTTAGTATTCTTGTTGTAGTTCACTTCACCTACACTTAACTCGGCCGATCTGATTGAAGTGCCACAAATTTGGATGTGCAGGTTTTTCTTTTTCTCTGTGCTTTCTTGTACAAGTCTAGGGTTCACAGCGCTGTTGGTACGGTCATAGCATAGAGCAAGGTTGTCAAGGTCCAGCGGTCACGAGAGTATTTTTTATTTTCACCACCTTCAGTCCGTCACGATGAGCTAACAGTACACTGACAGTATCCTCAATCTTGTCTTCCTCTAAGTTCATGCTGAGGCGGTACAAGATCATTTATTATAATCTGCCACGTAAATCTTCGCAAAATGCCCCCGAATTGGATTTTCAAGGAGCCTGCCAGTCTGCGTTCTGGTGTTCACCCGCGGTTACACTGTGAGCCAGGGGTCATAACATGCACTAGAGCGTGGAACGAGGCTAGTGATTTCCCATTTTCAATTTCAGCAACGGTCTACTCTAGTGCAGTGTGTGACCGCACAGAACTGGCTGTCTGCTGTCTAGAAACTAGAGCTATTCTCTTGCAAAACAAAAAATGCGCTTGAATTACAGTTGATGTTGGATTGAAAATGGCAAGTTTGGGAAAATTGCCTGTTGGCACCATGCTGAAATGAAACGGAGCTGGGCAATTTTTCAGATACTTTCCACTCTCCAATTTGAATCACGATTCAAAAACGAGGGGTCGAGGGGTGGTTGCTTGCTTTCATATCGGCCCAAAGAATTTGGAGCCGATTGTGGTTAGCAGTTGTGGTCAAATGGTGTGCGTGTCCTTGAGCCTTGAGGGTGGCCCCTGCAGGGAGATGTGATATAAACAGGCATACAAATTACAATGTACCCCCCCCCATGTAGCACTTCCTGTCAGTCAGAGTGCGAGCGGTGCATTGTGGGATTAAAATAAAAACTGGTGAGATTCAGCAGAGTGTTCCCACATGCATCGCGTCGCAAATGAACGTGATTATTTTGAAAAGTCTCAGCAATAGTGGAGTCCGAATCACGATTTGAATCCCATCCCACTATTAATCTAAAAATTTAGTGGGCCTGACGTTTCGATCCTAGCAGGACCTTTCTCAAAGGCAGAGTGAAAGAGAGAAAGGTCCTGCTACATGTAGGATCGAAACGTCAGGCCCACTCAATTTTAGATTTGCATTTTGGTAATTTTAGTCAGTAAGCAATTTGCAACATTTTTGTATATCACCCCCACTAATAATCTTGTTTATTGTGTCCACCCCCAAAAAGATGGAGTTTGAATCGCGATCCAAATAACTGCAAGCGGCCCTGATGTCATAGATTTCATGCATGCAGACTGCAGACTGCACATGCACAGAACTCGCAAAATTCTTCATTGCCTCGTGAACAGCCTTTTGTGGTATGACTGTGGTACTTGATGGTACCGCCATCCATCAGCAGATGATGAAATATGTATCTAGTAATGTAAACCAAGTATCCTGGTTTGTGCACAGCAATCTCAGCAGTCAGGGTCACGTTTGGCCCAGCTATGCCGGACCAAACCGCAGCATTTCTCCGCTGACTGCCTGCGTCTGATTCGAATCCCAGGAAAAACTCTGAAACAACTTGAACGTAAAGCTGTCAACACTGTCTTGAACTCTTGATGTGCAGAACGTGCTGGTACAAAGTATTGGCACTCTCGACGAAAGCACACAGAGGCCCTGATGCCTGCAATACTCGTCAGAAATATCGTCGTTGTCGTCGGCGCGGATCTCAAATAAGTTCAAGTCGATTCCGGTGAGCCATAAGTCTTGGTTAAAGCATCTGTTTCTGGTTACCTTGGCAACCATTCTCACTTGACCTTAAGTTAGGTCACCACCTCCTCCCCTGTCAAATCATTTTGGACGGCTGTAAAAGTTTTCTCAGATGTTGCATTGTGGATTGCCATCTTGTCTATTGACTATTGTTAAAAAGTTTTAAAAGTGTTGAAAGTTAAAATGTGGAAGTGTTGCGGTGACACCATGTATATGTAACACATCTCTTCTGACTCTGAGGCGTTATGTGGCTCTGAAAAGAGCAGGTCACTCAATGTTTCCGGCTGTGTGTACTCTGCCCTTTGTCAGGAGTCTGCTGTCTACAGGAGTGTGGCTCTGAAAAGAGCCAGTATCTCAATGTTTTGGGCAGTGTGTGCTCAGTCCGTCGTCAGGAGACTCTTTTTTCAGAGCCACACACTCCTCAGGAGAGATGTGTACTGTTACAACTTACATGGTGTCACCGCAAAACTTGCACTTGGTACTTCCACCATGCAAACCTTTAACATCTTATCCAGTCTATAGTACTCGGTGCTACTGCTATGGACAACTACTTTTGCTTTGTTTCATATGTCTGAGCCCCTCTAGAACCACAAATGCATCAGCACCTTCCCTTGCCTTCATGGCAGCTTGCAAAACAATTATGCAGATCACTGATTCCTGCTGGGGTCGAGGGTCACAGGTCAGAGGTCAGTGGCACCACAATGATTGAGCACATAGGGCACTGTAGGGGTTGTTGGTTTTCTTAATATATCACAGAAGGTCACCAGTCACCACTTCCATCATCAGAAGGCCATTTACACCAACTTGGGGACTTCTAAGTATTGTTGGACAAGAAAATGTGATAAATGGCTTACAGACTAAAACTACTAAAAAAATGCCCATCAGAAGTACTGGTATTTAGAGGATGTGGGATTTTGTATTTTGACCTTAGCAGGACCTTAAGTTTCTCAGAGACCTGTACAGTCACAGTGTACTTCAGATCTCCCTAGTAGTAATAGTACTGTAGTAGGCTCTACATTGACATGGAGTACTTGAGGCAGGATTCTTTAAAATGCTCTTGACTTGCTGGCTTTCAGAGACGCCATTCAAATGACATGTGGAAAGCACACAGTGAATGTATGCCATGGGTATTACTTTTGGGTACAGTAGTTGTACATGTACCATGTTACACAGCGAGCTGTGCATAGCCATATGGACCACATGGTACATGTTTGGTATGACAAGAATGTACAGTACATGTATTCATAGACTGGTGCACATGTAGTATGTACATCTACAGTACATTCATGTGCTTTGAATGTAACCATACTTGTCCAGTGTCCACCCATTTCCATGTACAAATGTACATATACTTGGATTGTAGTGTCCACCCATTTCCATGTACAAATGTACATATACTTGGATTGTAGTGTTCATGTACATGTATACAGATGTACATGTACATGGATTGTAGTGTACATGTACATCTGTATACATGTACATGTACTACATGTACATGTACATGAACTGTAGTGTACATGTACTGTAAATGAACATGTACTGTACATGTACATGTATGCAGTCTGCCTGTCTAGCCAGTCAGCAGCTGTTCTGTCAGTTTGAGATCAGATGATACTCAAGAGTGCCCCCCCCCCTCACACCAACACACACCATACATTGCCTCACATGTGCCGCTTTTTCCAAATGTTGAATTCAAGAGGCACAGTGCCCATGGCCCCTGTGTTACCAATGACCTCGGAGTCCCTATCTTTAAACAAAGAGCCCCCCCCCCTCCATAAACAGCTCAATTTCAACTGCCCTGGTGTGGTGAATAGTGGCCCTGTCATTTCAAGAATGAAATCCAAGGTCTATGATTCAATTTCATTCATTGGTCATTGTTCTGGGTGTTTGTACTGGTATGTGTTCAGTGCTACATTCATGGATTAATAATGGGATTTCATAGAGTTTATAGACACTACTATACAGTACATACATGTATATGTACACATGTACCAGGACTTCAGTCAGGATAACACTCAAGACTCTAAACAGATAGAAAGACAAAGAGTTGATAAACTTTTAGTGTAATTGAACTTAATTGAACTTGAAGCAGTACAAAAAATGTTGTAAACACAGCGTGCTGGCATTAAAAGAACCAAAAAAAAAAAAGAGCAAATCTCTCAAATTTGTAGGGCCTGATGTTTCAATTCAACTTCAAGGAGGCAGCACCAATCCCCAAGGCAGAGGAAATTAATTGGTAGCAGTGCACGTGTTAAATTCAATCAATTGTGTCTTACACAGCCCTTTCCTGCATCTATTGGTTGCAGAATAGAGGCAATTCCCTGCAGGGATTGTCGGCCATTGTGGCCGGGGTTTCATCCCCCGATCCCCCCCCCCCCCTCATCCCCCGCCTTTTGCCGACTGAAAGGCACAGACTGGGAAGGATATTGCCGAACGGGAGAGATAATCAATAGAGTTTGTTTATCCAGCGATGATCGGAGCGAGGGTTCATCCTCATCTAGCAAATGAAGCAAGGGGAGAGGAGTTCACGATCGTGGCCGAGACATCCAGCAAGGGGGATGTTAAAGGCCCAATACAACATTGGTAAATGTCAAAAGATTGCCACAGTTTGTGTGTTAAACCATTAAACATTCCAATGAAGCAATCCTGCGAAGGTTTTAGCTCAAATGGTGATCTGAGAAAGTAGAAAAAGGTAAAAAAACGTCATGGTTTTTACACCATTCTGAAGTGTAAGAAATAGTTTATGACTTGCGAGTAATTAAACTATTTGTCGATGTTTGAGTGAATATTTCTAGGGAAGTACAGCATCCCAGACTCACAGACTGTAAGATTTCAACATGAGGATTATATCATGACCATCTACAAACTGTGTAAATTGGAAGGAAATCTGTGGACATCAATGTTTCCCAATCTTCCCAATGTTGTATTGGGCCTTAAAGGCAATTTATTTTTTTTAATATATTTTTTTTATTATATATAATAATACACGATTCAGAATGGAGTACTGTACCCTTCTCGAAAAATGATTTCTAACCAGACTCGGTACTAGCAGCCGGAATCTAAATAAACAGTCATGCCTGCATGTCTGCGGTGTGATTATCTCCAAATAAACCAGGGGGCTGCAAGTATGGTATCAGTAAACATCCCTTCCCACGCCCCCCCCTTTTTTTATTCTTCTTCTACTCCGCCTGTGAGCCTATGAAGGTGTTCTCTTCAAAAGACCTGATACAAGTGGTTATCGTCCCTGGGCGTCCTTTGCGCATAAATTTTAATATCAATCAGTGGGTTAACACTTGCCATTTCCGAGCCTGATCTGCCGGGCTGGACACCATAATGAGTGTCTTGGCCCGTCTGTGCCCCGATGGGCGTGCACGGTCGGTGTACGTGAGGCAGGCAAAAGATTCGGTCATTGCTGGAGAGAGCGCGAGGCTACTAGGCAAGCATTTGGCGCTTGTCGATAACTGGGGGGCTCTTCTGTTTTCTCTCTCACTCTCTCTCCCCCCCCTCTCTCCCCCTCTCTCTCCCCCTTCACTCTTTCTCTCTCTCTATCTCTATCGCTATCTCTCTCCCACTCACTCTCCCTCTCTCTTGCACCCTCCCTCCCCGCTCTCTCTCTCACCCATTGTCTCACTCCCTCTCTCTCTCCCTCCCCCTCTCTCTCTCAATCTGTCTCTCTCTATCTCTCTCTCCCCCCCTCTCTCTCCCTCTCTCTCTCCATCTCTCTCTCTCATTCTCTCTCCCCTCTCTCTCGCCTCTCTCTGTATGTCTCTCTGTTTCTCTGTCTGTCTCTTTCACTCTCCCTCCCCCTCTCTCTCTCAATGTCTCTCTCTCTCTATCTCTCTCCCCCCCCCTCTCTCTCTCCCTCTCTCTCTCCATCTCTCTCTCTCTCACTCTCTCTCCCCTCTCTCTCTCGCCTCTCTCTGTATTTCTCTCTCTGTTTCTCTGTCTGTCTCTCTCCCCTCCCTCTCGCACTCTCTTTCTCACTCTCTCTCTTTCTCACTCTCTCTTGCTCCCTCTCACTCCCTCTCTCTCTCTCTCCTCTCTCTCTCTCTCCTCTCTCTCTCCTCTCTCTCCCTCTCTCCCCTCTCTCTCTCTCACTCCCCCTCTCTCCCTCCCCCCTCTCTCCCTCCCCTCTCTCCCTCCCGCTCTCTCTCCCTCCCCCTCTCCCTCCCCCTCTCCCTCCCCCTCTCCCTCCCCCTCCCCCTCTCCCTCCCCCTCTCCCTCCCCCTCTCCCTCCCCCTCTCCCTCCCCCTCTCCCTCCCCCTCTCCCTCCCTCCTCTCTCTCTCTCCCTCTCTCTCCCTCTCTCTCCCTCTCTCTCTCTCCCTCTCTCTCTCCCTCTTCCTCTCTCTCTCTCTTTCTCTCTCCCTCTTCCTCCCCTCCCCCTCTCTCTCTCTCTCTCTCTCCCTCTCTCTCTCTCTCTCTTCTATCTCTGTCTGTCTATCTGTATGTCTCTCTCTCTCTCATTCTCTCTCCCCCTCTCTTCCTCTCGTCCTCTCTCTCTCTCTCTCTCTCTCTCTCTCTCTCTCTCTCTCTCTCTCTCTCTCTCTCTTCTATCTCTGTCTGTCTATCTGTATGTCTCTCTCTCTCTCTCATTCTCTCTCTTCCCTCTGTTTTTTCCTTTTCTGTGCCAGATGCTGAAATTCAATAAGTTGAATCAGGTTTTTGGCGCTCGCAGACATACTGTGATGCGAGTCCATGTACTCTTCACACAGTTCTCCCTCAAATCACATTAAAGCGCGAGGGTTTCTTTTCAAACGAGGATGGGTTCTCGGGGCAAAAATGTTAAAGCCGAACGCCTCCGCTTCCTTTGACATTTTGTGTCGTTGAAGTCTCGGCTGTCTGCTCCAAATGTTTGTCTCGTTTACAACCTCACAGGGTTCAACTTTTTTTTCTTTCCCTCAGCATTTTAATCAGCCTTTTTCTGAAGTGATTGTCCTCATTAGGTAGTGATTACGGTACGGAGCACTGGCAATAAGATTGTGCCTGTCCAATTGCTGCTACGAGAAATGGGGTTTGTTGAAATTAATTTGTGCCAAGTTGAACAAATTAGATTCTCTGTTAGTGGAATCAGTTTGAGATATTAAAAAGTGCATGAGATTCTGGAAAGTTCATATGACTTCACTTCCATATCCTCGGCGTACGAAAGGGCTGAAAGGATGATATTAAAACAATTAAGGAGGCCTGACTTTGGGATCTCGGCAGGGTCTCTCAGTCTCACCAAAGAAGAACGATCTTATGTATTTGATCATCTTTCTATTTTTATTTTTCCGTATTGTTTGCATTCAACCTTTAAATTACTGAAATTTTTTGTTTCTCTGGTTATATTTATTCAAACATAAGTGCTCCGATTTTTCTTTTGTTTCTTGAATCTTGAGGTGATATGCTGCGGTCACCCATTTCAAAGCCTCTGGGAAAACCTGCATATTGTTGAAGTGGTGTTTCTTTCCACAGGACTTTTTTCTAACTATCGGCGGCTGTGTCCCCCAAAAAAGTCCCGTGGGAACAAATCCCACGATGTGAAACTGTACTGTGGTAACACAAGGGCCGATCACATTCCCCCCCCCCCACATGATTTTTTGGATCGCGATTTGAATCAAGGCTGTGAAAATTATCCTGCTGAATGGCACATTCGAGTCACAAGAATAGTGGGATTGAGTCACAAGAATAGTGGGAAATATACCACGGATCTACAGTCCATTTTGCTTGGACGACGTATGACGCTATCTGGTAGCTTGGATTGTGTACCGTTGAGCCAACAAAGTAAGGTTTGGCCGGCTCAGTCGTGGGAATCAACACGTTTTGAGAAAAGACATCTATTTTTTTGGAACACCATGGGGTGGTCAGGCATGAGCGATCGGTGTCTTCAGATTGGGAATTGAGAAATTCTTCATTGTGGTCATCCAACAGTATGACTGAGGGCTCTTCTGTAGCACCGGTTTGGCGCATAAGCTAATTTTCCCAAAGTGGCCCATAGAAATGGGTCCGCACTCGCAGTATGCATTGTGATTTCTGCCGTCAACAAACTTAAGATGTTTACCGTTGCCTCGGGAACCATTCTCCAAAATCCCATCAGATGACGCACGCAGACATTAGTGACGTTACGTCCTTTTCGAGGGAGGTGTTCGGAGTTGGTGAAGTCCCGAACTTAGTCACAAAACAATCTGTCTTGAAAAAAGATCCCCATTCTTCTCGCTGAAAAGGCAGAGAGAATATCGCTCACTGCAAAAAGCCGCCTGTTTAAAAAAAAAAAAAAAAAAAAAAAAAAAAAAATCCTCTCAGCCAAAGTGGCAAAGGTAAAGCCGCACTGAAAGGCCCTGCCACCTAGGTCAAACAAGAGGGGAGGGGACAGGGGATAGTAGGGAAGAGGCTATTATATTAACAAGGTAGACAAAGGGAGAGGAGGATGCAGGAGAGGAGCTGACCAGCCAATCTCTTGCCTCCATCCAAGAAAGACGGACCCTGTTGGGAAAGACTGGCCTTGGTTCTGATTTGTGGAGACCCGCTTGACAGGTGTCTATCTTGGGTAGTCCTGGGCACCTGATAAGGTGTTGGGGGGAGGGGGAGGGCTGGAAGTGATGGGCGGCTTCCCACCCTGGATGTGATAGCTACTAGGTTCCCCAGGGTGACCCTGGGCTACAGGAATGGAAGGAACTTATCTGTCAACCCCCTTGCCTGGGTGAATTATCAGAAGGCTGTCACTTGTCTGTGTTTCACACACTGTTGGGTAATTAGTCAGGAAATGCAGGCACTGGATAATTACTGGGTTTCACTCTGCCAAACTGCATTGCTGTTTTCCCCCAAAAGGCCCCAAGTGATCAACTGATCCAAAATGAAGTCACATTTCCACTGGAGTGACTGGACTTATTATTTTTGGGTCATTTGAAGTAACTGAGAAGATGGTTATTTTTCCCATTTTAAGGCCAGTGGAAACGGCCCAGTTAAATTTCCTCTTGGTTACTTTAACCGAGCCGAATGGTTACTTTTACCAGCCAACCTCTGCCCAGTAAAAGTGACCAGGTTCCTCGCTCTATGGTTAAACTGAGCCGATTAGTAAAACGCGACTCGGTAAATAACCACATCCGGCCTACACGTAACACTACATGCACTGTGCACAACGTCTGCTTCTTGTCATGCGCTATATGTACATGTACGTTGACCTAATCTCATGTGCTACAGATGTCATTTTGTAACCTCAAAGGTCACGCACAGCGCCCACATATTGCCAGCTCTGTAACCATCATCTCGGTTAAATTGACCGACTCATAAGCCCAAACTTTGTGAGAACTACATGTATGGTCAAATTTGACTATTTGAATTTTAACTACGGCTTGTTTAAATTTAAGTCCAGTGGGAATGCGGCTGTAGTCAGACTAACGCGACCATTTTGCATATATGTATCTTCAGCATTTCTGGGAAAATCTGTGCCTTGTCAACTCACTATGAAAAAAACAGAGGTTTTTGTGTCTTTAACCAGTGATCTGACACCAAGTTTCCTTTATCAAAAAGCTCCTGCAGGGAGGGAAGGAGTTTGAAAATCCAATTTTCTCAGCCGCTGAGTGAGTTCCAGTTAATCTGCGCTGCTATGTGGAGTCACGGTGCGTCCTCCAGTGCAAAAGCACAGAGCAACATGTACCTTAGTGAGCGTGCCCAGCGCATGTGAAGCCTCAATTAAGGAGGAGCAAGGCGCAACCGGGTCCCTTTTTTTCTCTCAGGGAAGCGTGGTGATAGCCAGATCCAAGAGACCATCTCCTTCTCCCGGGTTATTGGATCCTGCACCCCCCTCCCCTCCAACCCTAGGGATATGTTACATCAAGTCAAGCCACTGGCTGGTAATGTTTACCTGAACCCTATACACACAATGTGCATTTGCAAGAGACCTGGGCCTCATGCTAGTGATTGTACTTTTATAGATAAGCCACAAGCCATACAGGAACATGCCTCCAGGTTTTTTTGTTTACATGCAAAACTTGCAGCACCTGCCTCATTGCCTGCTCCCCATTATGAACTCTGAACAGGTGTTTTGTAAGGGAGAAGTCACCTGTAGAGTCCATTGTTCTCTAGTGGGGTCTCGTAGGGAATAGATTTAGGTTGTCTGACTTTCTGCTTTCTGCGTAGGAGTTTTTTTTTGTGGGGGGGGGGGGCCTTTATTTCCGTCTCGGGATGAAATCAATTTGGTCGCATTTCAGTTACGACATAATTGCTTTTTTGATTCTGTGGCTCAACGCCAGGGAACACCCACTTTATCATTCATCAATGAAGTATGAAAGTGGAGGCAGGTGATAAGGTTTTTTCTTTATTCACGGTTTCGTGTTGTACACTTTGGCTATGTTCAGACACCGTACTACGGAGACTGAAAAAGGTCTATCATTTGCGGTCACAGCAGGAGGTAAACATTTCATTGCAAACCCCTTGCGTTCATACTCACTGAGTTCAACTGAAAACAGTCTATAGCCGCGTCCGCACTGGACTTAAAATGGGTAAACTAACCGAGCAAATGGGTAAATTGACCATTTTAAGTCCAGTGCGGACAGCCAGAAAGTTTTCCTCCCAGGTAACTTACCCGACTCCAGTGGGTAGTTTAACCGACCAACTTCTGCCCGGTTAAATTGACCAGGTCAGTTTAACCGAGCCGAAAAGTCCAATCCGGACACGACGTCTCGGTAAACGACTCGGTAAAAAACCACATCCGGCGCCCCGCATTGCCAGAGGCCCTAAATACCACGTGACGTGCCATGGTCCCAATACAACAATGTTGTTTACTTTTCGAGCAGGGTCGACGTGTCGTAGTTTTATGGTATTTACATCCGGTGAAAGGTCACCACCATAGCGCCCTCTTGCGTTTATACGCGCCAGTCGGTTAGTTTTACTGCGTCGTCTCGGTTAGTTTACCCGAGTCGAAAGTCCAAGTGCGGACGCCGGGAAGATTTACCCATTGGAATGTTACCCACGGGCTCGGTAAAAAATAAGTCCAGTGCGGACGCGGCTTATCTCTGGTACTAAGAGGTCAAGCACATTGCTTGAACCTGAATCCCAACTTCCCTGAATGGATGCAGTTTGGGCAGTGACATAAATCACTGGTTATGTAATGCACCCGCTCGTCTGCCTAAACAGGATGTGGTTATGAAATAGACCGTTCAGACACGGTAAGGTTTGTAGACCAGTCTTCATGGACCAGTCTTCGTAGTCTAGTCCACCCCTCCTCCGCGGTCTAAGATAGACCGTTTGTAGTACCCAAAACGGTCTACGTAGAACGTTCAGACACAACTAGATAGACCCTTTTCAGTTTAAATCGAAGATAGACCACTTTTAGTACGGTGTCTGAACGACCCTTTTATGTTTGAGTAAGTGTGACCCGTATCAGACGTCCCACTATTCCAAAGGCTATGCTATTTTTTGTTTCACTCGAGTCTGTCGAAACTTTGAGCATTTTCTAGCAACTTTAAAGAAGGATTCTGTCAACAGGGACATGTCGAACAATTTATGAAAATAGCATTCTGCCATTCTTCTTCTCTTCTTCTGCCATTGAAAAAGGTCCTGAAAAGGGTTTCTTTTTTCGCCGGCCAGCCACTACTAGCCAGTCAAAGTGACCAGAAGTGGATTTCACCCATCTCATCGTAACTTACGATCAATCGCAAGACAATGAGCGATGCACAGAAGCCAATACGGTCTGTCACAACATAT
Organism: Luidia sarsii; assembly: GCA_949987565.1. Classification (NCBI taxonomy): domain Eukaryota; kingdom Metazoa; phylum Echinodermata; class Asteroidea; order Paxillosida; family Luidiidae; genus Luidia; species Luidia sarsii. Next base: position 7,480,052 of record OX465104.1, on the reverse strand, counting down.
GATGGGTTATCCAACATAAGTCGAGTGACAATGCATCAAGTGGGAACGGCAGTATGATTTTCCTATTTGAAAGTTAACCATCGACTCAGGCAAATTTTGCAAGTTTTAAAGGCCCTATACAACAGTGGTAAAGGTCAAAAGATTGCCATAGTTTGTGTTAATCCATTAAACATCCCCAAAAATCAATCCTGCGAAGGTTTTAGCTCATATAGTGATCTCAGAAAGTTGAAAAAGGTAAACAAAAAAGTCACGGTTTTTGCACCATCCGGTAGTGTAAGAAATAGATTATTACTTGTGAGTAATAAACTATAATGTCGATTTGAGTGAAGAATTCTAGGGAAGTACAGCATCTCAGACTGTAAGATTTCAACATGACCATCTGCAAATTTACTGTGTAAATTAGAAGGAAATCTGTGGACATTGATGTTTTCCGATCTTCCCAATGTTGTATTGGGCCTCTAAGTCCAGTTGAAACGCAACTTAAAGAGTTTATCTTCAAAGGATGCAACTTCTGTTTCTCCACACCCTCTTCACTCCATCCATCTCATGCCATCCTGCCTCCAGGTCCCAAACTAGCTGCTGATCCGCTCATTGCCTGACTGTGCATGTTTGACTGTCACACAACCACCCCACACTCCCCACCCCCCTACCCAAAGGCAGCCAGCCCGGGCATCTGTCTACAGCTCTACCAGGTTACAATCTCAGATCAGTGTCTGATGGCTTCACAAAGACAGGTGTCCTGCAACTGAGCTGGCTATAATCAGCTTATCCACGGGTCACTGGAGACTTCTTGCCCTAAAGTCCTTCTCTTTTTTCTCTTTTTTTTTGTCTGGGGGAATTTGTAGGTCAGAGCAAGATTGGTATTGACTGGAATGAAAGATTGAGAACTGAGAGAGAATGCACAACCCAACAAGACTAACAATCACTGAGGTGTTCATTTTTTGTCATTTTTCAAATTGTCAAACAATTTCCCCGTCGAGATTGGTTTATCGAAAATGCGTTTTAAAGCCCCTACACAACATTGGTCAGATCCAAAAACAGAAATGTTCACAGATTTACATGAAACTTTGAAGATGGTTATAGTAGAAACCTCTCACTGAAATATTTCTGCCTAAAATGTTGTATTTTGGGAGAAATTAGTAAAAAGAAATAGTTTACGTCTGACCGAGATCTAAACTATTTTTCGGAACAGTACGGCGTTGAATGCTGCATTTTCGCAAAACAAATGAAGCGGTTTTCACAATTTTCTCGAGACTCGGTTGGCGGATTGAGCTGAAATTTTCAGAGGTGTGCTATTTCATGCATATGTTGGATCAGACAACGTATGGATGCTATTCTTTGACCTCGACCGATGTTGTGTAGGGCTTTAAAGCACAAACTTGGGTTTATGATTTGGCTTGGCAATGACGTACAATGACATTGTCCATATATTTGTCACTTGATCTTGACGATGAGGTATGAAAAAAAAAATCTTCTCTCCATTCTAGTCATCAGACAGCTTTCTTGCGTTTGACTAATCGCCATTCTGTCTTGTCTTTAGGAGGTGTTGCAGGTCATACTGCACTCACTCATCTGTATCAGGCACAGATTGATGACTCTTGGGGGTGGGGAATCAGGGATGAATTAAAAATAAGCTGAAGGTCGAAACAACAATTTAGAATAATACATGCTCTGGGTTTGTCTTTACTTGGGGATTCCTGTCATTAACTGATAAATTTAGAGGGGCTGAGTAGTCCTAGGGCTGAGTGAGGTTTGGATCCCACGAGGAACCTTCTCCAAGGAAGAATCATTGTCCGGGTCATTCTGCTTTTTTGGGGATACATTGTAGGCCCTACTAGGATGGACGATTCCCTGCTTCAGGCCCTCTCAGATTGTGCGAGAGTGATGATAATTATCGTCATTAATATCCAGTGCAGTCGAGTAAGGGGTAATGGGTCAATGCCTGAAGATCTGTCTGATGTAGAGGAGCCTGACAGGCTAATGTTTCTTCCCTGAAGGACCTTTCTCAAATCCAAAAAAGGTGTGCAGGGATGTAAGACTTCGGGAAATTTCTGGATTTCCGGAAATGGCGTTATTTTTTTATTTTATTAGCTTTTCCGCCGCTTCCAGGGAAGCGGAAAAGCTATATCTTTTGTTAAGCTTTTTCTTAGTCTTCTTCTTCTTCTCCCCCAAAGCCCATAGACAATGCACAGGGGTTTTGTAAGCACGACTTTGGTCATTGAACAGACTTGGATTTTTTTCAAACGTGGCAAATGCATATAGCCCATGCTGAAATTGATCCTAAACACCTTGATGTCATCATGACGTCATCACGTGTCACGTGACCTTGCTTTGAAGGGGCAAATTTCAAAATCCATTAAAAGCAAAAGTGCAAGTTCGTTTGGTTTCAACTTTGCACTGTATCTAAGTTGGGAAAAGGTGTATCCAAAAATTGCCATCGATTGACCGTGACGTCATCTCATGAATATTTATGAGGTCATGAACTTTTCAGATTTTCACATTGAAATGAGCATATTTGGCCAACGGAGCGAGATTTTTTTCATTTTTTCTTTGATATCTATTGGGGACATGGTTTAGAAACACCTTCCGGAGCCAAAATGTCGTTACGCAATCATGACGTCATCAAAATGTGTGATTTTAAAACACATATAAGGCATTGGCCGATCATCTCGAAATTTGGTATGTAGTTAGCTATCGTGCTAGACATTCCAAATCTAAAGTTTGGAACCGAAGGACCATTGTTTATATTTTTTATGAATTTTTGAATACCACACTCGAGTCCCATAGGCTTTGTGCACAAAATATGTACATGCGTTTTGGAGTAGGAATGGGGCTATTCTATGACTTGTTACAAACAGAAGCGGAAAAGCTCTATGCTCTGTTTCACAACAGACATATATTTCTCGTTTTATTTTATTTTTGTATGTCAAACTGGTATCTCAAACTGCTAAATTTTATCTGTTGAAACCCTAAAAACTGAAGGGTGCTTGCACCCCTGCCGTGAATCTCGCAATCGCATCTCTCGGTCGCATAAGCGCTCAATCGCAGTCGCACAATTTATTGGCCTTCGGTGATTTTCAGGAAATGACTTTGTCAGTCACTTTCATCCCTGGGTGTGTCCTTACTCCTTGCCATCCCCTCCCCCTTTCCTACTTTGTGCTAGGATTGAAATGTTTACTCATTCAAATCAGTTAGCAGTTTGCAATTCTTTCAAATCACCCCCCCCCCCCCCTCTGTGAAATGTTATTCTCTGCAACCATATCTTGCCTTACATTCCGGACACAAATCTCTTCTTATCAGTCGGGTGTTTGCGAACGGCACGGCGTGTGTCTTGAGCTGAAAGGAGAGCCCGACGTCGAACGAGAAGCTTCAGAACTGAGTGGAGGAGGCAGAGGGGTTGGATGGGGGTGGGGGTTTTGGGGGGGAAAGGCTAGGCTTTGTATTTGCAGAGGGTCAGGAGCTCTCCGGAGATGGTTTTAGAATATTGATTTGATTCCGTTTCCATAGAATCTAGCCAGCCCAGCCATTAAGGGGGGGCCCTCGGATCCTGCCACCGTGTTCACACTATTGACTTAGGCTTGCCTTTCTTCTCCCCCGGGTGTGCTTTATCTACGATTATGATTCGGCCGCATTTTGCCCGGAGTCCTTGGCACGCTGCCAGGCATGCGGCACTGGGGCAAGACCCCCCCCCCCAGCCTTCAGTCTCAAATGCACCGTGCTATGCACTTTTTTTTTTCAATTTGTCCCAGCACACGTGGTTGATTGTGTCCGAAATTGCCCGGTCATTTGGCCCTTCCGCAGCTTAACAGCTTAACTTTAAACAAATCGGGGTGTTTTTTTGTGTGGGAAGTATCAAGTAAGTTGTTCTTTACATTTTTGGAATGTCTCGAGTGTCATTCACCCATTGTTTTGAAGAGTGGCAGCGGCACGCTCTACCTTACTTACTCTACACTCTCGTCTTCGCTTCTTGACTTTCTTCAGCCACCTCCATGCTACAGCAGAGCAGAGCGTGTTCCAACTTAAACCCTGATTCTCTCCAAATGGCTTTTTTTTTTTAAAGACTTGAGTGCTGGCTTGATTTGCTGTACAAAACATGCACTCACTGTCACAGGAGTAAAACAGGGTGTGTCTCCATTCGAAGAATGAGAGATGAAGGAGTTCTGATGCTACTGCTAGCAGTAAATTCTAATAATGTTGGTTTCATCAAACGGCTTCCATAGATAATCCACAGGTTAATGATGGTGTTACTTCTTTAGCATTGGCAATTAGTCGTGGCTTCCTGTTGCTTACTGTAATCAGTCTCCTTGAGCCCTCCATTAACATAGTGCGCTGCGTGGCCACCAAGGAGTCTCCATACCAAGTCTCTTTGGAATTAAACGGAAAAGGTAATTAGGATCTTGAATTCATGAATACAAATTGGAAAAATTCCACTTTCTCTGTGGTGATTACTCTGGCTGCCTTTTGATTCTGATCCATCCATCTACCATAGGGCCAAGATGAAAAGTGTATAATACAGACGATCTTCATTCATATTTCAAAATAATTGGAAGGCCTGATTTTTCCATCCTAGCGGGACCTTCGGCAATAACAGAATGATGTCTAAAATGCCCTCAGAATGCTCTTGTTTTTTCTTTTTTGTATTTTTTTGGGTTTGGAGATTCGGATATTTTTTGTCAGTATAACAGTTTACTATAGAGTAAAGGTCTTACAATTCTGCCTTTGAGAAAGGTCCTGCTGGGATCGAAACATCATGCCTGCCTAATTTTTGACTTGAAGTCGCTTTTGAATATTCTTTGTGGATTTGGAAGGGAAATGATTTCTCAATTAAGTTGTGCGTTCAATCTCTAGGTTACATTTGGCTGCATCCTAACAGGTCTTGCTGGTAATGCAAATTGCCAAACTGTAAACTTTAGATTCAAGAAACAGAAAATGATAACACTGGACATAGACCAGTCACACAACTACAGGCATTTCATTCACCGCTTGAAGAGTTCAAAGCGGAACATTCATAGCCAAGTGTGATGAGAAATTTTATCCTCAGATGTACATGTATGTAGAGCCTCATTAGGGCCGTTTCCACTACACCAAATAAACGTGATTATTCGGATCACGATTTGAAGCACGATTCAAACTCCACTTTTTTAGCGTGTGTTGACAGTTGACACAACAAACGCGATTATTAGTGGGATTTGAATCGCGAGTTGGACTCCACTAAGTGATTTTTTTTTTTAATAATCGCGTTCATGTGTGATGCAGTGTGTATGGGAACGCTCCACTGAATCGCGCTTCTTCTTTTTTAATCCCACAATGCGCTGCTCATGCTCTGATTGACAGGAGGCGTGGTGCTTGTTTATATGTCTACCTGCATGGGCCACCCTCAAGGACACACCCACCATTTGACCACAACTGCTAACCACAATCGGCTCGCGATTTTTTGGCCTGTGTGGACACGACCCCCCCCCCAAACCCCCCCTGGTTTTGTTATCGTGATTCAAATCGTTGTTATTATTTCCGTAGCGGGAACGGCCCTATTGTTGTTAAACATGTGATGATGTCATCATGTGAGTGGGCATTTGCAGGGGGGAGGGGGGGTCTTCAGTGTGTGAAGACTTCTCCCTTGAATGATAAGGAGGACTTTAAGCAGCCAGGGACCGAGGCGAGGTGTAAGGAATATGTGTCAGGGGGGTGGGGTGGGGGGATGGGGGGGGGTAGTGTGTCATCATTGATCTGTCGGAAATAGACTTGCCCCAGTCCCCGGAGACACTTGTCCCATGTGTGCACGCCAAATCAACCATCTTTCCCACCCCCTCTCCGAAAAAAAATCACCCAAACCACCCTCTCCCAATTCACTCTGGGATTGGTTTGGGTTGAGCAAATTTCCCCAGTACATTGACATTAATCATTTATTACCCCCAAAAAATGGTGGGAGGGGGTGGGAGTAAATTTGCGTTTGTAATTGAAATGTTCCGATTCCAAGCACAAATTTAACTGTGGTGAATGTCACCATGCTTGAAAATGACTCAGTTCAAATTCATTCCATATGTTTAGATTTTTGTGCGAGTAGAATGTGGCCCCGTTTTAGGCCTACCAGATATTGTTTTCAATTTCAAGCACAAATTTGCTCTCTCTCTCTCTTTTTAACTCAATTCAAATTCATTCCTCGATTTTGAATTTTTGGAGTAAAATTTGTTATGAAGAATTGTGGCCTTCTAATTGCCTGATGTTTTGATGCGCCGTACATATTTGTTCAATTTTCACGATGTCTTCATATTCATTGGTTTCCGATCACTAGTCAATATTTATCTTCGGGGGCGAAACTGCTCGTCATTTGGCGGATTTATGCAAATGGGGGAGAAGCTGGTCAAGAGATCAACAAACTTTCCCTGCCACCCCTACTCCCCACTCCCTACCCCCTACCCACTAACCCCCCCCCCCCCCCTTCGCAACCATCCCTGATAGCACTGACTCACTGGAGACTAGGCCCTTACCAAGGCAGCATGTCATTATAGTAATATTTCACCGGGCCGCAGTCGGTCCATTCACATCGGGAGCCGGGCCCCGTCAGCATCTCAAATGGTAGCTGTGGTTAGAGTTACTCCCTATTACACGGACCTGTAGTGGCTTCCTCTTTCCCTTTTTTCCTTTCCCCCTCATCGTTCTTGTTATGATCAATAATGAGAAGACTCTCGCCGGTTGTCGTCGTTGTCGTCTTCTTCTTCTTTTTATATTTCCCCGGGCATGGGCAGTGGTTGTGAGCCGTGGGAAGTGCACGGGTCGGTAGTGTCGGGATGCTGGGATACGTAGTCGAGAGGTTGGACCGTATGGTGCAGGGACTGGCCGTGGAGTAGTAAGAGTGGAGTGGTGACAGTGGGTGGGAGAGGCTGCGGTAAGTTCCTGCAATGCTGCGTTCATCTCCGCTGCATCTGTGATGTGGACTCTATCCTGGACCAAGGCTCGGTTGGCATTTTCTGTGAGTTAATCTTTACCTTGAGATTCTCCATCCCTTTATTTTCCCTTCATTCTTTTTGAGCATTTGATTATGATTTTTTGTTTGTTTCATGCTTCAGTCTGGTTTTACTCCTGTTTAGTCTTGGAACCGAATGATTCATAATTTCTCATCACTCCCTGGCTGTGAACGTTCCGCTTTGAACTCTTCAAGCGGTGCATGAAACGCCTGTAGTAAACGACTGGTCTATTTAAATATCCTTGTCCAACGGTGTCCAGTGTTATTATTTTCTGTTTCTTGAATCTAAACAGTTTGGGCATTGCCGGGGCGAGATCTGTTAGGACGCCAGATGTATCCTAGGTCAAAATGTTTATCTTAAAGAGCAGATGACAGGCCCAATGCCCTGATGGTATTTATCAAATACCGAGACCACCACGGCTGCTCAGATTGTGGAATTTTGAAATGTTGGACAGCAGAGCTGCATCCCCCCCCCAAACAAATTTCTTGGATGAAACATAGTGCCTAGTAGAAGATACTGGGTTGAATATGAGTATGACAGGAACTGGGAGAGATACATGTATGTGCCCAGCCCATCTGTGGACAGAACAAGCTTTAATTAGAAGGATAATGGGTGAGCGGCTGAAATGGTTGGATCATGTGGGATGATATTTTAATTAATTCATCGGTGTGGTGGGAGGGGGGGTTTAAAAGCTCTATAGAGTGATTGTTGTACGTGTATATATATGTACATTGTAATTACATTGCATCATAGTGTGTACACTAGCTTTTAATGCCTTCTCCGATGCATACATTAAGTTGTATACAATGCACATGTACTGGTACATTAGTGCATATGCATTGTGATGTGTAAATGCATGTACGTTGAATTATGGCTCAGGACTTTGGATTCTCAAATCTAGTCCTCCATTTCCTTTTAAAAATCTAAACAATTCGAAAAAAATATCTGGCCCTAGCCCTCTGAACTGTTCTAACACAAGATAAATGCGTTGTATGTATCTAGTTTTATGTTATTTGGATTTTGTTGTATTGCTCGTACTTACTTTTGCTATTTGCTGCTGAATTAACTGGGGGATAAAATTCTGAGTTAGGCCAAACAAAAAATAGTTGTGTTTCCTATTACATTGAGGGAAAAATAGGGTGGGGGAATGCCTTTTTACAGGCCTATGGGTGTACTATTAATTTTTGTCTTGATATCTTTCATAGCTAGTCCGAGTAACTTGTCACCGACAAGTCACCCTTTTTTCTTATCAAATTTAGAAATTTTGAGGGTAATTCTGCACTTGAAAACAACCCTTCTGAAACCCCCAGATTTCCTACCAAAACACCCGTAAAACCGTCCCACGCGCCCATTGCGTTAAGTCTGTGTCATGGGCAGTGTGTGCTCAGCCCATCATCAGGAGACTGAATAATCTATCTAAATATCTAGCTCAAAAGTTAGAGGGACTGACGTTTTGATCCTAGCAGGACCTTTAGAAACGTCCTGCTAGGATCGAAACATCAGGTCCTCTAGTCTTACTTTTGAGATGTATGTATTGCATGTCATTTTAGTCAGTGAGCAGTTTGCATCAGTTTTTGTATTGATATACAAAAATGTTTCAAACTTCTTACTGTCTTAAATTACCAAAATGCAAATCTTAAAATTTAGTGGGCCTGACGTTTCGATCCTAGCAGGACCTTTCTCAAAGAGAAAGGTTCTTTCTCAAAGAGAAAGGTCCTTTCTCAAAGAGAAAGGTCCTGCTAGGATCGAAACGTCAGGCCCACTAAATTTTAACAGTTTTTGTATTATCTGAATATCTAGCTATTTGCTGTGATTGACCTTCTCACATTCAGCCACCGTCCGGTCAATGCTTTCTATTTGTTGGTCAAGCCCTGAACGAACTGCCCCCATTTTGGGCCTGTGCCAAGTTTTAAAATAGAATTTGTATAAAATTTGTGATGGAGTAATAGGTTTGCGGTGACACCATGTAAAATTCTCTCGTTTGTGAGTATGTGTGGTTCTGAAAAGTCGAAAACGTCGAGTTCCTCCGGTTCTTTTCAGAGCCACACATACTCACAAAAGAGAGACTTTTACACGGTGTCACCGCAAGCATCCTGCTATTCTCACCATGAAAACCCTCATCTCAAATTTGTAAATACGAGACATTGTCTGTCAGTCTGTCATGTATATCAATCAAGGATAATCAACACCTGATTACATCATTTCTGTTTGAATTAGGTCTCAGAGGGTATGGGGTTTGATTGCATGATCTTGACACATTTACTCACTGATATTCTGTCTGTAGTTAGGTCGATCTCTTGATATAAAATACATCACGCCATATCAGGCCGAGACAATGGAAATATTTCTGGGGGGGGGATCCCTTCCCCAGATATGTATCAGGTTTTAAATTTTTGTTTAAATTTCCAAACAATCGAACCAAAGGAAAAACTTAGTGGGATTTAAAAAAAAAAAATCTTAAAATTCTGCCTCTGAGAAAGTTCCTGCTGGGATCAAAAATCAGCCCCCCTTAGAAGGTGTGGAGTTTGGTCAATTCATTCAGTACATTGTATAAAGCAGTATGCAACATTTGTGTACCCGGTATTTTACATTGGATACCACCAGCATGTTATAATACAATTGTAGGGGTAGGAATGCATGTATTTGAATGGTGAACCGAAAGTGCTGGTTGTCTACAATTTATCTGCTGCTGTTGTTGTTGTTGTTGCTGCTGCTGCTGCTGCTGCTGCTGTTGCTGTTGTTGTTGCTGTTGTTGCTGCTGTTGTTGTTGCTGCTGTTGTTGCTGCTGTTGTTGTTGCTGTTGTTGTTGTTGTGCTTGTTGATTGAGTCAGTTGCGTCAATTGGATCAGTTGGTCATCTTTCTCTGTCACCTTGACTTGTTTTTTCCAACTCAAAGCTGAAGCGTCTGTATGCACGGTAGGAGACGTCACAAACCAGTGTGCAAGTAGATCTTGGTCTTGTCATAACACCATAATTGAGGCACACGATGAATTGGATAGAAGAAATGAATGCGCTGACAAGTCTGCAGAGTGATGTTGCCGTCAACTCCTTGCCGTACTTCTACTGGGAATTTTTCACCCTGCGAGCAGCGATGCACTTTCCTTTTAACACCTCACGGCTCGTGCCGTTCGCATGACGTTCATGGTATAATGAATGTGTGCCCATAAGCGACTTCCTAGCCCCCAAGTCTTATGAATATTTATACACACAACCCTTGGCTGGTAAGTTCCTCTATGGCTTGTAGTGGCTTTTTCACGACAACTTTTTTTCCATTTGAAGTCCAGTGGAAACGGCCCAGTTGAAATAATTTCCTCTCGGTTACTTTAACGAGCCAAATGGTCACTTTTACCGGCCAACCTCTGCAAGGTAGAAGTGACCAGGTTAGTTTAACCGAGCCGATTAGTCCAGTGGAAACGCACCACTCTAGCCACATCTAGCCAGCCTATGACGTAAAACGTACATGCACTGTGCACAATGTCTGCTTCGTGTCAGGCGCTAAATGTACAGTGTACTGTATTGTGTACATGCCTACGTCGACCTAATCTCGCGCACTACCGACGTGATTTTGTAACCTCAAAGATCACGGACAGCGCCCAGCTCGGTTGCGTTAACCATCGTATCGGTTAAATTGACCGACTTAAAAGTCAAAATGCGAACGACCATGGGGAATTTAACCATCGTTTAGATTTTAGTCCAGTGGAAATCCGCCTTTACTGCTGGCCTGGTTACAAGGTCTGACGGCGATGGGTCTGAAATTTTGGTCATCCTGCTGTTCATCATTTATTTTTTTATGTCTGTCATATAAGGCATATTATCCAAGCAAATGTCCCGCTAATGGATCGCTCCCAAGGACATCAAGGATGCACCCAGGAGCCCATGATTTATTTGATTACTCGCAGCCATAAACAAAATGATGATTGTGCTCTTCAGTCTCATCACCTACACGCACGGACACACTTGCGCCCTGATTGGCATCAAATGGCTCTTACCGGGTCCTGGTCACACGCTCGGTCTCTGTATGCCAGCCACGAAAGCAGGCTAACAGTGCGATATGGAAAAAAAAAAGTTGACCTATTGTACGCTACTCTCGTAAAATCGTTAGAAAACTCTTCTCACATTTCACTGACTGTGTGCACAGTTAACGTGGGTGCTTGGCATTTCGATCCAAGCAGAAAATGACAAGAGTGACTTTGCCTCTAAATCTAAAAGGTCCTGCTAGGATCGAAATGCCGGGCCCTCTAAAATGTTGTGTTTTACTGTTTCGGGGTCATTTCAGTCAATTGATACAAGTTGTTTCTGACATAGTAGTAATTTCTTTGAAATAGCTTAGGCAGTGATCTTAATAGGCAAACTCTGTTACCCAAATAGTCAAGGCTAGCAATTACCAGTAGTCCTCTCTTTGTCGATCTGTTTGTGTTTTGGGGGTATTTTTTTTTTATTCTTCTGAGGATTTTTTCCCATACAGATTCTGCAGTAAAGACAACAATGCCCTCTTTGATTTTGTAACAAGTTTGGAGCCTTGGAGTAGTATTGTAATGGAGTGATTGTGAAGAACAATACCTTGATTGGGAATTGAGGAGTGGAAATGAGCTTGTCCACATTCTTCTTTGTACATTTCCATCGCTGCTGTGCCAAATGAGACGAAAAAAAATACCCACTATAAGTCAGGTGATGTCATGTAAACAGTGGTCGCGCAATCGGTCTATTTGACTGGAGTCTACTGCAGCTGTATCATGTGCCAGTATATGTACACGTATGTGTTTATGTTTGGACAGCGATGGACCCTTTTTTCTTCTTCAAAAGCCCAGCACAGGCTTCAGTTCTGTCTTCGTCTCTCTTTAATCCAAAAGCTGAAAACACAGGATCGGGGGGTTCTTTGTTGAAGTTGGGAGTCTTCATTTTAAAATGGTGTGTCGTCTCCAAGACCAAAGATAGAGGCCTCCCATTGTCATGCTTTGTACCGGATGAAGGACATTGAAACAAAAACTGGAGACTGAGCCCGAGCCGGATTTTTTGTAAGGAAAAAAAAAAGGCTGCCTGGCATGTACAGTACTTGGCCATGGTATCCTAGGCTATCAAACACGGATCCAAATATCTTGCCAAAGATATGTTCGCAGTACTATAAGATTGTTTGATAGTTTTTAGTTCACGATATTTCAGCTTGGTGTACATACAGTAGTTTGTTGAGTTGTTTGTTGGTTGGTGTGAGGCATTTTATCACATCCTCACCTTTTAACCTCTCGCAGAGAGCCTCTCCCTATCCCCCTCTCCCTCCCTCGTCTCTCTCTCTCTCTCTCTCCCTCTCACTCCCTTCCCCTTCTCTCTCTCACTCCCTCTCACTCCCTTCCCCTTCTCTCTCTCTCTCTCTCTCTCTCTCTCTCTCTCTCTCTCTCTCTCTCTCTCTCTCTCTCTCTCTCTCTCCCTCTCACTCCCTTCCCCTTCTCTCTCTCACTCCCTCTCTCCCCTGCCCTTGGATGTGCGCAAACATAGATTGTAGCATTTGAAATGACCATAAATGGAATTGTCGAATCCCATTGCACATCTTCCCCCTTCGTAGGAAATTGGTTTCTTTGTGTCAGATCCTTTTCTTTGTCTTGTTCTTTTAATGTTTTTCTAACTCTTGGTGTTTCTCCCGTATGCTCTCTCCAATCCAGGTTCACTAAGCCAACAAAGTACATTCAGTTATGCAAGTACCTCACCAACAAGCACAGGTAAAGCGAAAGTATTTTGATATTTTTAATGAAGTAAAGTCAAAGAAGACTGATTGGAAAGTTTTAAATAAATGTTTCGATAAATTCTAACAAATAATGAAAATCTGGCTGGGAAATGTTTTGAACAATTTTAGAATGATGGCAAAGAAAATTTGAGTGGACCAGGACCTTAACCCAAGACCTCTGGTTTTAACGTTAAACCAGTGGTCTCAGGTTTAAGTCCCGATCCAGTCAAATTTTCTTTGCCATTTTTCAAAACTTTTTCAAAATGGCAACTGTAGAAAAAGTAAATATCTTCAAATTCAAGTAATGTCTTCAAAGTAAATGGAGTCTGCATTTTAGAAGTGAATTTTCCCGTATTGTACATTCTGCTCTATGAATAGGCCCCCTATAGAATATCCTTTTGAGAAAAACGAATGTGCAATGGGTGCAATGTGAAAATAGAAAACGTCTATCATAATGCTTGCGTGATGTGAAATCAGAAGATGTTTTGAAGTTTTCAGTTGGGTCTTCGTAAGGTCCACTTCAGTCCATGCCAAGAATTCCATGTGAAGGATCGATTGAGTAAAAGGCCCAAGTTGTCTTCGAACGCCGCACCAGAGAAGCTGACATTCTAAATGAAAGAGACACCTAGAAACCATTGAGACGATCAGTTTCCACATGACCTGCCATCCCCTCCCTACTACTCCTTAATGACATCCATACTTCTCCACTCCAATCTCCAGCCCAGCTCTGATGGCGTTAGCATATGCCGGTTCCTTTCCTCTACCCTTCCACTCTCTCTTACTTATCGAAAGATTCCCCCCGCCTCTGTCCACGGCGGACTGCTCAAACTGTGCACGATGCGTTGGCCCCGGGCATGCAGGATATTAATATAGGAAATGCAAGACGCATGAATTAAGGGCATCTCCCCCTCCCTTGCCACAATATCCACCAGCATCGCCCGGTTGCACCGACACTTAACCCAGAATTTCTCCAACGTTCGAAAGCCAGAAATTATAAAAAAAAGAGGATAATTAAATTAGTCACTTTGTGAAATGATTGATAAATCTTCTCTTAATTTGACTCTTTCATCATCCAAAGTCCCATGTTAATTTTAATCAGTCTCAATACGAGGTGCAAGGTTTTAATCAAATAAAATAAAAAAATGAATACCAATTTTATTATCATTAACATTTTATCATTTTTGAATTTTATTTCCTGATTTTTTTTTCCTTTTTGTATTCGTGGATAGTCAACATGAACTCAATTTGTGTATGCCTTTGGGAAAGTACTGTCCAAACAGACACTTCCTTGTCTGTTACTGTCCCTGACTGTTTTCTCAACATTTTCCAATTTTGTTTGCATGAGCACTCCTTGAAAATAGAGAAAGCAATATGGACGTATAGTCCCTGGCAATTTTATTGGGCAGTACTACCTGAGGTATAAAAATCACGTCGGGAGGTGTGGAGGTGTTTGTATCTCTTCACAGAAATAATCACCCTTTTTTTGTGGCAAGCGATTATAGGGGTTGCGTGATGCACAAGGTCATTTTTGGTAAATTAATACCAGGGACACAGGGTGTTGGTTTCATGAAGAGGCGAATTTTTGATGAATGACAAAATTGACATTTTTCGTGGAAATTTGAGGAAAATTGAACCCTAACCCCCTTCATAGCGTTGCAGATGTTTGCAAATTGGAATGTCAGGGTTGACAAATTAAATTACCGCTAAGTTTATTACTTCAATTAGGGTTTGCCCTAACAAACATCATGTTATATCTCATGTACAGTATGATGCAACAAGGTACCCACCACTATACGATATTCAAATTCCCCACACGACCTCGACCAGCTCGGTGGTCAAGTGGTTAAGACGTCTGCACTAGTAAGCAGGAGTTGGGGGTTCGAATGCCACCCAAGCTGCCTGAAATGTTTTCATCAGGCATCGGGCAAAGCACTGGGCATTCAGTGCTTTACATCGAGCAGAGAAAACACTCATTGAATAACATTCTCCTTGACGCAGACATCATGTCATATCTAAGTTGATTACCATCAAAGATTCTGAATAGTAATAAGATCCGAAGGCTTGCAGTTCTCTCTTGAAATTAATCAAGCACCAATCTCCTTTCTTCGTGGATTTGTTAAAAATTTATTTGAATTGCTGACAGTTATTGGTGGAGGTTGTTACGGTAGAGTTACCCGTGGCGTATATACATGCAGATTAATGTAGTGGAAAGGATGAATCATTTTGGTGAAACGATAACCGAGAGCAGATGGTAGTTTTCCCCCGTTCCTTTGTGCCAAGTACGCAATGTGTCAGCGAGATCTTGGCACATTGCCGACTATCAAATAAATTGCCCAGTACAGAATGAATGTGGGCCTATGTATGTTGTATCTCGTTTCCCACCCAGTGCATCCACTGATATTTCTTTTTTAGAACATTGTAAATGTTCTCGTGGTTTTCATCCCTCCATTGAAAAAAAAAGTCCCATTGGTCGGGGCGCAGGATAACAGGATTTTAACCCAGGCATCTGGTGTAACAGAAACTCGCTTTACCACCTGAGCTAGTCTATCCTGCCCTTGGGTGGCAGCCTTCCCTAAAAAAGTCAAAGTTCTTTGCCGGGGTGGGGGTGCCAGTTAGAAGCATAAATCATCAATTGCTGTATATGTATCTCCAGGGATCATGCCACCATTTTCAATCGGATGCAAAACCACCAATTGTTGTAAGCCTGGCTACTGCAGTTTCAAGGTTCACACAAAAGTGGATGCACGGTGCAGTATTATGAGCTTTAATAACAAAATCA
Source organism: Luidia sarsii (assembly GCA_949987565.1). Classification (NCBI taxonomy): domain Eukaryota; kingdom Metazoa; phylum Echinodermata; class Asteroidea; order Paxillosida; family Luidiidae; genus Luidia; species Luidia sarsii. The sequence goes on along the minus strand of OX465104.1, from coordinate 7,464,592 downwards.
TTTGAATGACAATTGTATTGCCCGAAATACCACCAATGCCATAATAAATGTAGATGCATGTATGGTACTCTGAAAGTCTCCAATGTCTGATCCAATATGGAGTACTTGCATTTGATCCAAATGTGAAAATCTAATGTGGATAAGGTCATGTGCACTTGCATGTACATTGTACAGTCCCATATTGAAATTTCTTTACAAAATAACACAAAGAACACCAGCATACAACACAGACATGCATTATTTCCATCCTGTGTGCCCTCAACTTACCCTCCGCCAGCCCACGGTGCACTCAAGTGTGAATGAAAAAGATACCTGTAATATAACACTGTTTCAATTTCAACCCTACCAGTACTCCAGCTATGAATACTTACGTGTAAACATGAGTGTGTTTGTTCATGTCTGCTCTACTGTTAACCACCGATAGTCAACAACAGAGTAAAGCAACACTGAGTGAAGCAAATAAAGGGAATACCGACTGACGATTTTGAAAAATATCAAAGAAAACTTTTGACTGGACCAGAGACCACTTGTTTTTGCTCTCTGAGCTAACAAGTCCTTAAATGACAGCCTTCACAAATACCGTACATGTACATGCCTTTCCCACTGCGCAAATAATCATAATTTGATTCGAAAACTGAGATGGGTTTTTTTTCTCGCATTCACACAGGCCAAACAAATCGGGAACCCGGGTTTAATTTTTTTTTCTCACGTCCACATGCTGCCAAAACATCCTGATGCCCAAAACAGAGCTGATTGTGGTTAGCAGTTGTGGTCAAATGGTTGGTGTGTCATTGAGGGTGGCCCATGCAGGGAGACATATTAACAAGCACGGCACTTCCTGTCAATCAGAGTGCTAGCAGTGCATTGCCAGATTAGACAAAACGGTGTGATTTAGGGGAATGTTCCCACACACACTGCCGCAAATAAACGCAATTATTTGGAAAATTCTCACTAGTAATAGTGGTGGAGTTCAAATCCCACTAATAATATAATAACGTTTATTGCGTCCACACACACACAAGTGGAGTTTGAATCGCGATTCAAATCGCGATCCAAATAATCGTATTTATTTTGGACAGTGTAAATAGCACTTGAGTCGGCTAGTCTTATGCCACATTAAATTAGCTTCCCTGGTTAGCCATGTGTGGGCTCTGATGTCATTAACCCCCTTCCCCCAACAACCCCCCCAAAAAAAAAAAAAAAAAAAAAAAAAAAAAAAAAAACAGGGTCGCTTTGGGATAACCCAGGTCTACTCGAGAAGCTGATTAAACACATGCTTTGAAATGTACAGCAGGTATGGTGTACATTAGATGTTCATTGGATATTTGTGAGAAAATTCATGCCTGTAAAAAGACACAAACAAGAATTCATGTTGTCTGCTGGTACACATATGTGCATGTATACATGTACAGGCCTACAGGGGTTGAAATAGCTTCTAGACCTTGGACCTAGTCTGGGGATTTCAGCGTCAGTGTTGTGTGACCGCACTGGACCAGCTGTCTAGTACAAAAATAGTTTCAAGTGTACATGTATTAGGAATTCTACAGTAATCGGACCTATTTTCAAGTATTTGGAGACGCCATGTTTTTGATCCAGCGCAATAATACCCGATACCAAGCAGCCACCATGCAGGAAACATTGTTGTCATTGAGGTCAGGATTTGTCATGAGACAAACAAAACCTGCTGTTGTGTTATGGTGCCTGCGTGTCTGATGAGAAGCCTGCGCCAATTGTATGGATCAAGGCAAGCACTGTACCAGAGACTATTGTGGCACTAGCCCGGCTGTATGGCCGTTACTGCACTGCTCATTACACCTTGTGAAGGAGTTGTTGCCATAAAGGCAAATGATCCCTTGCCAACTGGTTCTTCTTTCAGGCCTGTCCTTGTTATTGCTGGTCATTATGTACCCCGGTAAGTTGGGGGGCTTGGTGTTTGCGGGTATACCGTGTGAAGTCTCCATCTCAGGAGAGGTGTGGTTCTGAGATCGGGGGCGAGTGAAAACTCAACGTTTTTTTGTTTTGAGTGCGCAAATCGAAATGTCGCTTTAAAGAGCGGTGTGGTTCTGAGAGGAACTTGTGAGTGAAGACTTGCTTCTTCTTCTTTCTTTCTTTTTTTTTTTTGGGGGGGAGGGGAGGCAGGATTCTGGTCATTCTCAGGAGAGTGTGCTAGGCCTGGGATGGGGACTGGTTTATGGTCATTGTATCATTGTTGTCTGATAACGGTCAGATAACCAACTGTCTGTTCAGGGTCAGCCATCACCTGATCTGTGTATCTATAATTCATCTGACAGGAGGAAGCTGCATGCTTGTATAACACTAGAGGGCTGATTCCACCATGGCGATTCACAAAAGGGGGGGGGGGTATTTTGCTGGCGTTCGCACAAGCCAAAAAGTCTTGTCACAAAAACGTGCGAGCCGAATGTGGTTAGCTTGTTGTAGTGGGTGTGTCCTTGAGGGTGGCCCATGAAGGGAGACATAAACAAGCACAGCACTGCACTTCCTGTCAATCAGAGTGCGAGCAGTGCATTGTGGGATTAGGAAAACTGGTGCGTTTCAGCGGAGCGTTCCCACCCATACTGCGTCGCAAATAAACACGATTATTTGGAAAAGTTTCACTAATAGTGGAGTCCGAATCGCGATTCAAATCCCATTAATAATCGCATTTATTGTGTCTACAGTCCACACACACACACACACACACACCCAAAAGTGGAGGTTGAATCGCAATCGCGATTCAAATCGTGATCCAAATAGTCCTGTTTATTTGGGACAGTGGAATGGCCCTAATATGTACAGTACATGTCGTGATTCAAAGTGTGGGGACTCTGGGAAAAGAGATTGCTACATACATGTGCCGGTACTTGTTTTTGCACATTATGCTGTGTGTAGCGCTGCAGCGAACATGTGAAGCTCTAGGAACTGCTAAAAATGCAAAGAGAGGTTTTTTACAAATCAAAATAAACAACGGATCCTCTGACAGGAAATGACTAAATGCATGCACATGAAGTGTATCACATTGCAGGGAAAAGAATTGTTACATACAGTACTTGTTCATGCACATGCTCTGTACATGTAATACAGCAGAGAAACTATGGTGTACTAGAAATGCAGAGAAAGATTTTACCGACAAAAACAAGCAACAATCGCCTGACAGGATATGGTGAAGTACATGGTGTGTACAGTGTACATGTAGGGTATCCCATTGTTAATCCTTGTTGTACACCTACTCATTTGTGTATCCTTGTGGAGACATTGCTTTGTTCTCGTGTACTATACAATCATGTGAGAAACGATGTCTTAAAAATGCTCCCATTTCAACCACATTCCATTTCATGGGTAGAAATTTTGGACATTATGTCCCTTATATGTAGCACAATTTGTGACGGATTCTTACCCATCACAAATTGTCCCTTTTTGAGTTATTTCCAAATACTAGCTTCGTGAAAACCTTGTGGAGACCTATACACATGAAATTTGAAGGTTTGCATGGTGAGAATAACAGGATAATTAGGTTTGCGGTGACACCATGTAAATTCTTTTTTGTGAGTAAGTGTGGTTCTGAAAAGAACCGCAGGAACATGACGTTTCGAACAGTGTACAGGATCCTGTGCAGCATCCCCTGTTTCCGCCTTTACAGTTCCCGCCTTCACCTTTCACTGAGCTAATCCCCTCACCAGGATCCCTCTCTACACTACATAAGCCCAACTCCCAGTTGGAATCCAGCAGTCTCCTGAAGACGAGCAGAGTACACTGTTCGAAACGTCAAGTTCCTCCGGTTCTTTTCAGAACCACACTTACTCACAAAAGAGAATTTACATGGTGTCACTGCAAACCTAATTATCCTGAGACCTATACACCTTTACAATTTCCCTGTGGAGACCTATTCCACAAGGCACTAGATTCGCGCCCATACATGTACACAACTGTACTTGTTCATGCACATGCACATGTCAGAACAAAATCTCACAAACACTCCTGATTCTACTCCCGATCCAAAACGCAGTTCCTCTCGCAATTTTGTGCTACTGCCGGGCGCTGTGTGTGTGAATGATGTTAAAAAGAGAAAATAAATGAATTACTGTACATCCCACGGTTGGGTGCGCACAGATAAACATCCGGCATCCCCACTCCCCACAGCCAACTGTTTATCTTACCGTGGCTGTACGCAAACCGTACATTGTACGGGCATGGTACGAGCAAATCAAGCGCCCAGTCCGGAAAAGTGCTTCCGGCTGGATCACATTTCAGGCACGCGCAGTGTGATTAGTTCACATTTCAGGCTGCAAGAAAACGATTTTGGAATCGCGATCCACTTTTCGATGTTTTTCCTAGTGTGAACAGTGAACACCTTCAGTCAGCTATAGTCAGCTACATTATATCTTTGCGGGGGGGGGGGGGGGGGAGCTGCCAATTGTAGAATTTCATTCAGTTGCAAACAATTAGTTGTACATCTGTCTGCAGCAGTTCAGGGATTATAAGAAAAATCATGTTTGCATTTTTTTTTTTTTTTTTTTTTGGTGGGCATAAATGAATTGTACATAAACGCTTTCTTCAAAACAGCATTTGGTTTCTGAGTTACCGTTAATTTGATTCTGCATGTGTGTGCTTTATCGCAAAACCTTGCATTTCTAATTTAAATAAAATGCTACGTAGCTGTGTAAGAGCTGTTATTGGTAAGAGGCTCTGAATAGCAAGCCAATTTTATCCAGTCTACATTTCTGCTTGCCCCTCTTTCTTTTTTTCTATTGCCATTCACAAAATGTCCTTCTTTATCTGCTCTGAAAGGATGCTAAAGCAATTGCTTAAAAATTGTCAGCTATTGAGTTCTCCTGCAGAGAACTAGATGACAAGCGCATTTAGAGATAATTACAAGTAGCCGTTGCCTTGATCTTTCTGTGAGCTTCTTCTATTGTGTCTGACATTCAGCATCTGTGATTAGGATAAGGCGGAGACATAAACTTAATTATATAACAGGAAGCATTGCATGTGTATTTTCGTCCCCCGTTTAGATACCGGTACCGGTAATCAGCCAGTTAAATGCCCTATACGTCATTGGTAACGGTCAAAAGATTGCCACAGTTTGTTTGTTAAACCATTAAATATTCAAAAATAGAAATTCTGCCAAGGTTTTAGTTTCAATGGTAATCTGAGAAAGTTGAAAAAGGCAAACAAACATCACGGTTTTCGCACCGTCCTGTAGTGTAAGAAATAGTTTATTACTCACGAGAAATTAACTATTTGTCGATGTTTGAGTGAAGATTTCTCAGGAAGTACAGCATCCTGGACCGTAAGATTTCAACATGATTCTATCATGATCCTATACAAACTGTGTAAATTAGAGGGAAATCTGTGGACGTTGATGTTTCCCGATTTTCCCAATGTTGTATTGGGCCTTTAAAGGAGGACTCTGGGGCCATTCCCACAGTGCAAATTATCTCGATTTGAATTGTGATTCAAGAACCCAGGTTGTTTTTGTTTTTTTCACGGTCACACACACCGCCGAAACATCGTGATGCTAAAAATTGAGAGCCGATTGTGGTTGGCAATTGTGGTAGAATGGTGGGTGTGTCCTTGAGGGTGGCCCATGCAGGGAAATGTATAAACGATAAACAAGCACAGCACTTCCTGTCAATCAGAGCGCGAGTGGTGCATCGTGGAATTAAAAAAAAAAATAATGCGATTCGTATAAATCCCAATAATCGTGTTTACTGTGTCCACACACACAAAAATGGTGGAGTTTGAATCGCCATCAAAATATTGGGAGATTTCCCCTTGTTTTTATGGCCGTTGATAAGATCTGGGGGAAAAAAGTTGACATGGGGCTCGCTCATGCCGGCGCAAACGGAAATGTTTATTTGGATTGTGATTCAAATCACAAATTAGGCTGTGCGCATGTGGACACAATAACTGCGAAGCTTGTTAATGCGCCACCACCCCCAGGAAGGACAGAAACTGCGATCGGATCAGAATTTTTGAGTGATTGCAATTATTTGTTGCCGTAATTACTCGTGGGAAACCGAAGAAGCGGTGTTTGGATCACGATTCAAATCCCATTTTTTTTCCCGGAAAGGTCCTATCATGAAGACTTTAACCAACGATTGAGTCCAGTAAAGTACTCAAAGTAGCTTCAAACTAACTTGCACGTATTGGAAACTCCTCCCGTTCTCAGTTACCTTCCAAGTTTTATCAGCCAGGTTTCTCTCAGACCGTTTGTCTTCCCTTCTCTCCCAATTTGACCCCCCTCCCTAACCCCCTCCCCACCACCCACCACCTCCCTCTGTAGGTCCCCCTCTGCCCACCGGCCAGCCTTTCCCCCAAGCCTGTCCCCCTATGCCTAGTATGCCGGGCAGTGTAACGCCGCCTTCCAGTAACGTTTATGTAGACTCTACTACTAACCACCGGTACTCGTCTGACTCCACCACTTCTGCTAGCTCCTCTGGAAACTGGTCTAACCGAGGTGAGGTCCTAAACGGGGTTGTACTAATGAGCGCCGAGTCGGCAGTGGTTTGCGGCGACACCAGGACCCAATTTCATAGAGCCGCTTAAGCGTGAAAATTTGCTCAAGCACAGAAAATCTCGATTCATAGGATCACCTTGCCAACCAAAAACTTGGTTTATTTCAAGTATAGAAAAGTGGAAAACAAGTTATGAGCAATTGACATCATATCGTAATGTGCTTTGCAATACTGTTTACGCACTACACAGGGAAGGCTTTTCACGCTTAGCAGATTTTCATGCTTAAGCGGCTCTATGAAATTGGTGCCATGGGTCCTTTTCCAAAACCTGGCTTAAGCTTTGGCTCCGGCTTCGTCTCTTGTTATCCCAAAGCTGAAAACACAGGTTGGAGTTCTTTGATGAAGTTGAAGATTTTTTTCAAAACACAGTGTACATGTAACATTCAATAACGAATCCAAAGATCTCCCATTTTCATGCCTTGTACTTTGAAATGGATGAAAGAAGTGGAGACAAAGCCGGAGCCTGAGCCTAAGCCGGGTTTTGGGAAAAGGGCCATGTGAGATTAGAGAGGTTGCACTTGGGAATGGGTGCGCGGATGCATAGTCATGTTTAGCTACCCGTATCAGGTAGTGGCCATTCCGCCATTTCGCAATCACGGCGTATTGGTAGCGTTGTTCGCAATTCCAATGCTGTGTAAAATAAGTCTAAAATGAAGTCTATTATTAACACCATGCAGCCATGTTTTGATAACCAACATTGAGTTTTATCTTTTCTGAATTAAACGTCTTTGAAACTCACAAAAAATGGCTCGTGTATATTCAGCAATTACTCATTTCTGAACAACATACAGTATGAATAAAGCAAACCTGAAGATGATTTACATGTTGCAAGCGAGATATCCGTGTCACAATTGATGACGTATCCATTGCATTAACTGTATTTCATTCGCTTGCAACCTCTCGTTTATCTCTTTTGTTGTTGGCGTGTGTGGTTCTGAAGAGAACCGATGAAAGCAGTGCTTCAGGACAGCATTCTCTGTCCGTCGTAGAGAGACTGTGGACCTAACAATGGACAGAGCAGACTATTTGAAAACATGTAAAGTCCATTTGTTCTCCTCAGGATAACACACATTCACAAAAGAGATATCTCTCACATGGTGTCACCGCAAACCACCATTGACTTGCTGCCTCCACCGTGAATAGCTTCTCAAATGAGCACCCTGTCGGTGCCAGTTCCCCATTTTTGTCTCCCTTAAGTGACCCTTGGAGATTCATTGTCTGGGTGCAACATCAGTGGCAGCACGCACTGTGTTCCCATTACCTTAAAAAGTGTTTGACGCCAAATTTGATGCCCTAGACAAGTGTTGAATTATCTGCTCTTGTCCATTTTTTAACCTTTTTTTCCCCCCCACGGCTATCTTTGCCGGGTTGGTGGCGCCAGTCCGAAGCATTTAACCATTTACTGCCGCATATCTCCAAAGGTCGCGCCCCCATTTTAATTCAGATGCAAACAACAACTAGTTATCAACCTGGCTACGGTAGCGCCAGGATCACAGAAAATGGACGCAGCTTGGTGAAACGTTATTTTTTCCAAACCTAACAAAGGAAAGGGAAAACTTGATAAGGACTGTGCGACAAGAATGCTTGACTTTATGCCGGGAGTTGTGGAAGGACACTCGGACTATCTTCCCCCCCTCCTCCTCTGTCGGTGTCTTGTCAGAAATTTGCTAATGTGGCTCTGCATGGATGAGCAGTGGCTATTACACGCAATGATAAATGGGCCGACTATAAATGACTGCCCATATGTATAATGGGGTCTTACATCATCCGTACGATCCGTCATCAATCTCAAAGTTGACACTCCTGTGCGTTTTTTTTTTTTTTTAAACTAATACCTAAGTCGATACACAGCTACTATCACAATGTATAAATCCACCAAGGGAATTACTGTACCGTTTCTTTTTTCGTCCTCTTTCTGTACGTAAATCTTGCAAGCTGCTTTCTGGCTTAAATTACCAAACTGCTAATCCCAGACTTTCCAAGGACCTGAGGATGCCATCCCATTCTCGGCGGCAGAATGCTGAGGACAAACCTTTCCTGCCACTGAGGAGGGTGCCTCTCAGATTGGAACACTCGGCTCTCTGAATGCTTGGAGATTTCCCAAGGATTTACGTGGCCATGCTCTCTGGCTTTTGTGCATTCTTGTTTCTGTTCCGTGCGCACTCGCCTGCTTAGAAGTATCCTAGTCCTCGCTGATTAACTTACTCAGCTTGATAAGAGAGCATTTGTAGTCAATGTGCATCTCACAATGTTGAAATTAGTTTTTCAGACAGTCTTCAAAGACTCCAAAGTCTCAAAATGAAAAGTACGCTGCATTTCTTTGGTATCATGTATAACTTGATAATTGTTACGTTGTCAATCCAACCATCATTAATACACATCTTTAGATGACAATTCGATGAAGGTTTGCCCTGCTGGACGTAATAAGCACTGAATGCCCAGTGCTTTGAAAAAAAATCAGGTTCCTCGGCCTGAACTTTTTTCATCAAGTACTGGCCAAAGCACTGGGCATTCAGTGCTTATTACCGTACATCCAGCAGGCTAAACCTTCATTGAATTACATTCTCCTCGATGCAAACATTATGTTATTATATCTAGATGACAATTAATATAGGAAGGTTTGCGGTGACACCATGTATAAGGTATAAGGTCCTTATACATGGTGTCACCGCAAACCTTCCTATATTGATTCACCCACCATGCAAAGGCTTAAGTCTTATTTCGCTGACAATTGTTTTGTTCCATTTCTCCAAAGACTTTGGATAAATAAAACTAAATAAATGTCTCCCAAGAAATCTTGTAATGTTGCATTTTCAGAGTATCATCATCATCTGGATCATTTTCACAGTTGGTATTTGGTATTTTCCCCTCCATTTTGGGTTGACAGAGAGCTTCGATCCGATGCAAAATCAGTCTTACAAGCACAGCTTCTACCATGCTGGAGGCAGCAGTGCACCCCTATCCAGCCCTACGCCACCACCCTACCAGCCCGTGAACGGCTCCGGCCCTTACGGAATTCCAGAAAACAGACCGGTCAGTTGCCGCGGAAACTCCAGCACTCACTTAGTCTGCTCTTAGTCGGCAGACATCTTGTCTGGTCGAACTAATCGATTCATTATTTATTTTTATTTTTTATTTTTTCTCGGATGCCATTCTTTGGGAATTGCTGGAGATGTGATGCTTTGTAAGAGCTCTGATCATCAAAGATGAAGTGGATTTCATAAAATCTTGTTTAATTTGGGAAAATGTCAGAAGATTTTAGAGTAATGCCCTGTCCGCACTGGACTTTTTGGGGGGTTGTGGGGGAACTAAATGAGGAAATGAGGAAATGGGAAAATTTTAAGTCCAGTGCGGACAGCCCAGGATAGAAATATATTGCTAACTGTTTACTGATTAAGAATTTCAAAATGCACCCACCTGCAAGCACCATTATTATCTTCATTATTAAGAGGTCCTGAAGATGTTTTGATTACAGCAGGATCTTTCTCCGAGGCAAAATTGCTTTGAGAAAGGTCTTGCAAGGATCGGAAGACGGCACCCTCTGGCTGAATATTGTTGCTGTGTCTGGGTTGTTCAAACGAGGATATCTTGATAAGTCATTATTTGGTTTTTTTTTTTTTTTTTTTTCCCAGTTTCCGCAAGCTCCGGTCGATCCTTACCATGGCAACTTGGTTGGTAGTCCGCCCAGGGTGATGGCTGGTAGCCCGCACCATGCGTCCTCCCCAACAGGCAGCCGTAAGTCCGAGCAACGTCCCCGAAACAACCACTCTCTCTGATGCAAACCTCTTAAATGTAGTCAGCCATCTATTTCACCAAACTCGTCGTAACTTACGATCAATCGCAATTCATTGAGTGATGCACATAAACCATACGGCCTATCATAACTTACGATAGGTTATCCATCGTAAGTTGAGTTGCGATGTATTGTAAGGCTTTGTGAAACCCGCCCCTGGATTTGTAAGATGGACACTACCTTTATTTCATGACTTTTCATCGGTGAGATTGTAACAGACATGTATTTAGCACTGCATATCCAGGGCTTTGGTGATTGCCTGGGGTTATTTATTCATTTTTTAAATTTTTTTTGGGGGGGAACACAAGCAGTGGGATTCGAACCCGTGACTCCTGCTTTCTTAGTGCAGATGTCTTAAGGCCTGACCAGGAAGCTGTGGTGGATTACAATTTATAGTACACCTGTATGTGCACACACCCATTACATATCAAGGGGGTTCAGCAGAGTTGGTGTCACAGCAAGTTATTCTTGACTTGCTACCTTCACTGAAATCGCAAACTATTGTCTATGCATGCCTTATAGTTGAAAGGGCAATTTGAATGGAAAAAGGGGGGCATGATCCCTGGAGATATATAGCAGTTAATGGTTGATTGCTTCCGTCTGGCGCACCCACCCAGGCAAAGACTAGTTTTCTATTTGGGAGGTCCACCATCTAAGGGCTGGATAGCTCAGATGGTAAGAGCGCTGGTATACTAAATTAGAAATCTTGGGACCAAGTTCTCGGCCAGTCCAAGTTTTTTTTCGTCATTTTTCAAAATTGAAAACAAATTGGTAATTGTCTCTGATTGTTGCCCCCATCCCGGCAAAGACTAGTTGACTATTAGGGAAGGCCGCCATCTCTAAGGGCTAGATAGCTCAGATTGGAAGAGCGCTGGTACGCAAAACCAGAGGTCACAATCCAGTCTAAGTTTTCTTTGCCAATTTTTTAATTTGTTTAAAAGTTCCCAGTAAGTTTTTCCCAGGTTTGTTTGATTTTTGTCAAAAGGTTTCCTTTATTTGCTTAGACTCAATCTGAATTTTATTATGAGCAAGCGCTTTCATCTTTATCCGTCTCCAGATGAGCAGGTCTACAACCCCATGTCGCCTCAGCACACCATGTCGCCACGACGACTGCATCCGGACATCGGGCGGCAGTTGGAGAACGGCATCTGGATGAGGCGGGGAGGGGGTGGCAAGATGTCCCTGGAAAACTCCAGCGAGGAGAGTGGCGTTGATGTAAGCTGTTCTACAGAAAGCATGGAGAAAAGGGTTAGAATCACGGACCTGAGCATCTGTCAAATTAAAACAAAACATTTCAACCACAACTCTTCTTTGTTATTAGTTCATTGAGAGGAGAAGTAATTTCTAAGGCCTCGAATTTAGCAGTGGCCAGATGGTCAAATGGCAGTTGAAATTGTCTCAGGCCATTTGAAGGCCATCCTATATCCAGGCTTCAAATTTAGTAGTGGTTCAAATTTTGCAGTGGCCAGATGGTCAAATGCCAGTTTAAATTGTCTCAGGCCAGTTGAAGGCCATCCTATATCCAGGGTTTCAAATTAAGCAGTGGCCAGATGGTCAAATGCCAGTTGAAATTGTCTCAGGCCAGTTGAAGGCCATCCTATATCCAAGGTTCAAATTTAGCAGTGGCCAGTAGTCTAGTGGCCAGACGGTCAAATGGCAGTTGAAATTGTCTCAGGCCAGTTAAAGGCCATCCTATATCCATGGTTCAAATTTAGCAGTGGCCCTATGGCCAAATGACAGTTGAAAAATGTCTCAGGCCAGTTGAAGGACATCCTATATCCAAGGTTCAAATTTAACAGAGGCCCTGTGGCCAAATGACAGTTGAAAAATGTCTCAGGCCAGTTGAAGGCCGTCGTATGTCCAAGGTTCAAATTTAGTAGTGGCCGGATGGTCAAATGCCAGTTGAAATTGTCTCAGGCCAGTTTAAGGCCACCGTATATCCAGGGTACAGATTTAGTAGTGGTTCAAATTTAGCAGTGGCCAGATGGTCAAATTCCAGTTGAAATTGAAGCCATCCTCCGACTGTCCTGACTGGCCAGTTTAATAAAAAGCCACAGACAGTCTCAGTACCACCTCTTGTCGTACGCCAATGGCCAAATATTAGTGGGAATAATTCAGAGCCAGTTGAAGGCCATATCCAAACGGCCCAGGTTGCCATTTGGGTGGAGGGGAGGGGAGGAAACGCAGGCCGCCAGAGAACCACTGGCGGTACTGAAATCTCCGGTTGTGGTCTTGCCTGCGAGACAAAAGCATTCCAGACACTAACTTCTGAAAGGGAAAGAACCTCAGTATCAACACAGACAGCTCTTTGTTTGAATGTGGCCACTCGTCATTAATATGTGCTCCCTGTGGCCATTTTGTTCACTGAATCAAAATCAGACTGACCAGCAGCCCACTGTAAAATGTGTGTTTTCCTGAAAAACAACCAAACAAACGGCAGTCCACAGTAATTTGTAAAAAAAAAAAAGCACGTTGCCAACTGCTTACTGACTAAAACGACCCCAAAACGAATCACAATATTTTGGAGAGCCAGACGTTTCAATCCCAGCAGGACCTTTATCAAAGGCTTTTTCGATGTGGTTGAGAAAGGTCCTGCTAGGATCGAAAAGTCAGGCCCTTCTAATTTTTGATAAATTTACAGTCCAGTTAAAATGTTGTTCTATCAAATTGCATAATCTTGAATCTGTGTCATTTTGGGATTAAACATATTTCCAGTTTATACTTTATTCACTTGAATAATCAACTTTTAAGGAAGTTTGTCACCTTGATAACTCCTTACTTGACTCTTAACTGAAATTCATTGAAAATTCCACAGTCATTTCCAAACTCAATCAGTTCTTGGGAATATACACCCAGTTTTAGTTTTGGGAGAGATTTCTTACTCACGTCTTCACACTGATCGCTTTTCCAAACGGCCTGTTTTCACTTTCACCTTTTGATACAATGTTTTGTGTAAGAAAAAGAAGAACCATTTTCAATACCTGAAAATGAAACCCCACATTCTCGTCAAATGAACTTTATGTAACACACTAAACCACTTTTCATGAGAAAGTAATTCTTCTCTTTTGGAGAAAGTCTTAAATACTAAAACGAAAGATCCACAAATCATGGGGGCAGAGCTGTCACAATCTGGTTTCGGACTTAGGTTATGGAAATGCGAATCTCAAACACTAAGCTGCCGTGGTCCTAGCTTGACCATTCAGCCTTTGAGAAAGGTCCTGCTAGGATCAAAACCTCAGCCCTTCATTTTTCAGATTAGCAATTCTGGTCATTCATCAAGTCAGTTTGTAACTTTTGTTGTGTCGTTAAAAGTGCCATGGATCCTATCATTTCTCCTGATGTCACATCTAATGTCACCTCAAAAGCCAGACTTCCCAGGGCTTATTTGAAAGTGAAGTAACCCTGAATTCGCCTCAGTCATTTTTGCCTTTTTTTTTTAGAAACGAAGTGGCTATTGTTACGGCAGTCGTCCGTGTGGTT